>PVJO010005072.1:0-16640 GCA_004026905.1 Hystrix cristata | reverse complement strand
TGAGATGCAAATCAAGACAACAGTAAGATACCATCTCACTCCAGAAAGAATCGCATCCATGAAAAAATCTCCTAGATACTTTAAATAGCAAATAATAATGATGTTGGTTATCATATTTTGGTAACAGGTCATGTGCCAACCGCTGTGCTATATTTTCCACACCATGTCTCGGTTTATTGTAATAATAATCTCTAGACTGAGATTGTGTTACCTATTTATACGTGTCAAATTGAGACTTAGTGAACCTTAAAGGCCACAGAATATGCATGATACTCATGAAAGCCGTTAGTCAAAGTATGGTCTTAACTGCCATGCCTTACAGCTGAAGTACCCTTAACTGACAACTTCAATGAACTGATAGCAGCATAGCCTTCTGAATAAATAAGATCGAATGTTTTCAGAATATGTGAGTTTCCTTTTGGTTCTCTGTGGGGATGTTTCTTGTTCTTTCTCTGAATTGGCTCACACATGTTGCTACATTCCGATTGCTGGCTGTGCAGTCTTTGTCTCTCTTTCTTGAGTACCAGCTGAGTGGCAACAAAGGAGAGACCATAGGCTAGCCCAGAAAAATTGCAACAGAAGAAAACATTGATAAAGCTCCTAATTATAGATAGATAAAATGAGCAGTGGTTTCTTTCATTTATTTCTCCTGTCATATAGATTCCATGTGGATTTATGTAACTCAAGTTGAATTAGGAAAATATATCTATTCTCTCATTCTGTATCTTGTGTCTTTGGAAATCCTCACCCTCTACGTGGAAGAAGGAAATCATTTAGTGACAGGGACTATTTTCATGGAAGAGAAGACTGTAGCCTCCAGAAAAAACTCACTACTTAGGTGTAGCAACTTTAAGTCCCATTCAGAAAGATGGTCCAAAATATGAAAACTCTATCTATCTATCTATCTATCTATCTATCTATCTATCTATCATCTATGACCTTGGAAAAAAAGTAGTATTTTGGAAATTTGGCCTTGTTGGGAAAAAGAGTAGTATTTTGGAAGGAAATAGAATTTCATTTCCATTAGTTATTTAGCATTATAAATCTCTATATAAAGTCCTTTATAATCCCTAAAATATCTTACTGTATTTCTGTTCATGCCTTATGGTCTACTTACATGACACTTTTTCATCAGTTGAGTTTAATCTATATAACAACCTGATGATTCAGGTGCTAGTTTCATCACTGTCTTACAGACGATAAACTGAGGTTTACAGAATTTAGTAACTTTTCTAGTATCCTGTAGTTAAACTCTAGTAAATCCAGGATTCATGCCCAGGCAATATGACAGTAGAGTTCATGCTCTTAAACATTGTGTATTACTCTATCGGGCAAAAAGAAATCAGATTCGATGACTGCTCATATTCTTCCACCTCAAATTTTTAGAAGTCTTGCGAAGAAGAAAATTGCTACTCAAAGTTTCATATAATTTTTTAGAAATCAAATCTGAGTAACTTAGAGAAAATTACTTGACTTACAAGAAGTTATAAATCTTTACCTGCTTGTAAAGGCTGAATTCATAAAAATGATTTCTATGATTGCATATAAGAATCTCCATGACTGGCATTAATCACTTCATGCTGTATGTAAGTTAAATATGTTTCCCTTATTTGTACCGATACTGCCCTTGCCCTGGATCTAGAAATCAAGCTCCGATCTGATTTCTCTGCTTATGAGTTATAGCAGTTCTACAGTTAGAATAGAACATTCCCCTCTGAACTAATAGAAGGTGAGTCAAGTTTTCATACGCTGACTTGAAGCTAGATCAGGTGATGTTCTGGCACCGCTCAATTTAGAAAGTTTCAGAACTCCTATTTGTGTGTAAATTGTTCCTACCTAGTTTCTTAAATTGAGTGAGAAAGGATTGGGTACATGTTTTTATTAATAAAAGTTAAAGAAGAAATGAACCAACAATTGTGCTGAAATAGTTTGATGGTTTAAACTTCTTATAATTTTTATCTTTTTCTGTTATTGAATTTATAGCCCAGTTCTTGGATTTTTTTGGTCTTAAAATATCTGCACATACTTCGTTGTATTATTAGTATAAAATGTTCTCTTCTAGCTTCTGTTATTTAATTTAGCAAAGTTTACCAGTTTTATCCATCAAATCTGAGAAAATTTCCATTGAATCTGGTAAATTCTGGTATATTTCTATGGTTAGGAAAGAAGGAGAATTTCCCAAAGCAGAAAATCAACTTGTAAACTTGGACTACTTTACTTTTTGCCTTTCTCTCCTCTTCTTAACACTTTCCTCATTTTTGCTGTTTCCTTTCTGTCCAGTAATGTCTCAAATGAGAATATTCCTGAAATTTATGTAGATGTACGAAAAGAAAAAGTAAATAAATAAAAACATAAGTGAAGTTACTTCCCAGGACTTTTTCCTCAAATCTGTCTTAAGAACATTCTCTAAACGCAGCTAGAAGGGAGAGCATTAAAATGCAAAGGCTTATTCTCAAAGATTCTGTGTATGATTTAAAGCCAATCTGCAGCAAATATTTTATGTAGGGAAAACATGTCTTTGAGATTCTCACCTTTTTTTACCTATTCCACATCGATTTCTTTTTCTCATCTTCCTTCATTCCACTGCCCCAACATACCCTGACTGGTTTTTAGGACCCACTCAAAGTCTTACTTTTTCCTTATTGGTGTTCTCACTTTCAGGAAATGATGTCACTCCATCTGCTTATTCTTTTAAACAATGAGTGAACAAATGTATTCTGGATCCAAGTATAAAGACCTGAATTCCAGAGTACAGCGGCATAACGCTTGGTCCTGGAGTTCTCATATAGTGAGGGGGCTAATGTAGTGGCAGGAGGAGATAGAGGTATTGCTTTAAGTGTGTGTGTGAGTTCTGTGATATGCTTGTAGCAAGAAATGTGTGTGTGTATTTTCAAAGCGTTAGTTTCTCAAAGTTAGCTTTAATAATTTGGCCAATTCCTGAGAATTCAATAAAAGTCTATCCAGACTAACCAGAATAAACTGAAACCACTGTTAAATTTTCTGAGTCCTACTAGTGACCCAGCTTTAGAAAGAAATAAAAGGAAAATGTTGATCAAATAGTGAATTAACCAGATTTACAAACAGATTTCTGCAGAAAAGGTAGACATATAAAGTTGGTTTCTTCCCTGAAAACATTAAGTATGCAAATCACCCAGGCAATTATCTTCAAGACCCTATTCTTCACACATCTTTATAATTATACTTTAGCATTCAGTGCAGATCTGTTCAAAATATACAGAATATTCTGGACATGTGATTTTGAATGATTGCTACATTTTCATCGTTGATTAATGAAGCGATAATTTTATAAGCTTTGTTAATGTGGACTGCCGTCTTCTCTCCAGATCTGATAAATTTGGATTCTGAGCCTGTGTAACGGAAGGGCAGATCTTGGACTGCGGTGAATTCAATAAAGGAAATGTCCTCTCACAGTCTCTTGGAATCCTGCCTGCATGTTTCTCTGGGGGACACTGTCACTTCACTATGTTCATTTATTTTGAAATTCCACAGTTATAATTAGAAGAAAGAATTGAACACAAAAATGTGTTTTGTTGCAGGGCATTTGTCTCCTTCAAGCTAAATGTGCAGAGATGGGTTTTTTCCTTTCTCTTCTCCTCATTTTTCTTTTAAAATTTAGGAGATCTTGCCTCTATAGTTAACTGAGTTTAAGAAATGTTTAAACAAATACATTGAAAATTGTAAGAACAATTTTCAGGGCTCTGTTGATGATGGGGAGAGTAGGAGGAGAAAGATGCTTTTCATTATATTTTATAAAACAGCTTTTTTCCTGTGTAGTTAAAAGATATGTAATATGTATTGTTGCTGTTCATGCCCATGTCAAGGAGAACAAAGACGACTAAAGTACTTAGTTAATTTGTAAGTATGTTTGATGCAAAGAACAGATAAATGTAACTTCATGAATATCTAATATTGCTGATGGCAGCTGAAATTATTTCTGGTCATTATTATGGCTTTTCTCCAAGGTCAATGCTGCCTGTTTGCTGCTAAAATTATTGAATGATTTGATTATCCAGTTTAAATTGTGTCAAAGTAGCCACTTGGTTTGGGAATCACTTATTCTGGATTCCGTGGTTTGAGTCACTTCATTTCCTGGCTTGGCAAAGAGTTCTAGGACTTGCAGAGACTGACTGGGAAATATTACATCTTGTCTTTCTCCTGTCTTTGGATAGGGACATCTGTCATATTTCAAGCTGTGGTGGCTTAACTTCCAAATGAAGAACTGAGCCTTCATTGTAGGATATTGGGGGGATTTCTCAGAACTCTGATCAGAGTTTTAAGAAAAAAATACAGGGAGGTGGAATTGTTCATAGAAACAACAGAATACTAGTAGAAACCAAAGGCTCAGTTGCAGGACTCTAAATAGCACGCCCCTTTTCTCTCTTTTTTTAAATTGTTTTTTCAATTGCAAATCCATATATTCTAAAGAAAACTTAGAAATATAGTCACCCATTTTTTTTATGCATAGAAATAGTTTTCTTGTAGCTTATTATACACACTTTGAATTAATATTTAAAAGAACAAAAATGTACTTCTGAGGTAAACATTCCTAATTTCATGATAATAAAGATTACACTTAACAATTCCCTAACTTTAATGACAGTTTATGGTTTATCAAACATTTTTACATATGACAAGCAGAGAAAGGTAATGTTATTCATTCCAGATTCAGATGGGGAATTTGAGTTTCATTGGGTAGCTAATAGTGGACATCAAAATCAAACTTCTTGGGTTGGGGATTTAGCTCAGTGGTAGAAGAGTTGCCTAGCAAGCGCAAGGCCCTGAGTTTGATCCCTGGCACTCCCTGCCCCCTGCCCCCCCAAAATTCAAACTTCTTGTGATACTAGTGGTCAGTGTAGATTTCTGGTTATATAGCATAACACAGAGAGCACAATTTCCCCAAATCTTCACATCTGGATCATAATATTCTCATGAAAATTCACTCCACTGTATTAATGTAGGAACACTAAACACTAAAATGAGAAAATCATAGTCATTATACTGTACTAAAATGTTAAAATTAATTAGCTCATCAGAGTAGCCATTAGAACATGATGGTGGATGAATACAAACAGAAAGGACTATGCAAAATTTGTATTACATTTGCATACTTAACAGACATTAAGCTTTATTTGCTAGTCATCATGCTAGGTATATGTTACCAAAACACACAGCATAAACATGATTGTGGCTTTCACTGAGATTGTAGCCCAGTAGGGGAGGAGATAGGCATTAATTATGTGAAAGCATATTTATAAACTGTCATAGAAGCTAGTGAAGAAAATCACTGAAGAACTATGAAGGTAAAGAACAGAAGCACCTGATTTAGTTAGATATAGATTCTCCAAGATCTTTGAGGAAGGATGGCATGTTATGTGTGAATTATGAACTGGTATTTGCAAGGTGATAGGAGCTGGAAGAGCTCATGCATTCCTGGCAGAGGGAAAAGCATGTGAACAAGTCCCGAGTTTGTAGGAAACATGGTACACTGAAGGAAGAACCATGAATGGAGTGCAATGCTTGAATAAAAGAACAATTTTTTTTCCCTGAGGGAGAATGAATACAAGCCACAAAGTATCTTGCAGATCATATATCTTTTAAATTTTAGCCTAAGAACAATAGAAAACTATGGAATGACTTTAATTAGAGGCAGAAATTGATCAAGAGTGTATTCTTCAAAAGATCACATTAAACATCTAATTCCAGGAAGACCAAGTGTCTTGTATCACACTACCTCCTGCATATAGCAACAGTCAATCGGAAGAGTCCTTACATTTCTTAAGGAACTTGAATGAGAAATTAGAACCTTCTGCTCAAGAAAAATCCAAGCCTACATGGCTTCATTGGCGAATTCCATGCAAAATTTAACGAACCAACTCTCCGAAGTGAATGTTATCATCTTGTACTACAAACATATTAGTAAAAATAAAAACATAAATATGAATGAAGAAAATTATTAATCTCATAAAAACATTTCTAAAAATAAAAGATGAAGAGGCATAATCCACCTTGTTTTGTGAAGTCAGCTTAATCCTGATGCCGATACCAGATATGAGAAAAGTGTAGACAAATATTCTACATGAAGACATGCGTAAAATCTTTAACAAAATATCAGCAAACCAAATCCAGCAATACATGAAAATTGAATTCATCATTCCAGGTGAAGTTTATTTCAGAAATATGAGGTTGTTTTGGTATTTTAAACACAACCAATCTAATAAATCAGTACTAACAGGTTAAAGGGGAAAAGTCATGGGACTAGTTTGATGCAGAAAAAGCATTAGACAAAATTTTACGTCCATTCATAATAAAATGTATCAAAATCTGGGGGAAATGGGAATATCTTCTACCTGATAATAATATCTAAAAAAATAAGCCCTACCACTTGAATCATGTGTATTCTTCAATTTAATAGTATAATTTCAACAAAGAGTCAAAATGCCTGACGGTCTTCTGTTCACTAGTGTGACACTTTGGTTAATTATTCATCAAATCTCCTGTAAGCTTTTTTGTTTATATATTAAGTGAGAACACTAATAATATTTACCTGAAGCGGTTTTTGAGAGGTTTAGGTAATTTGAGTAGGCGAAGGAACTTTCTCCTAAAAGCGCTGAAGTAGGACTTTCCCAGAGCTGTATATTACCTTAAAGTATCCCAGAGCTGTATGTTACATTTCTATGATTTAGTCATTTAAATGTGTTAAAATCCTTCGCTTTTCCAGTCCCGTGGACTGTCTCTGAACACCAAAGTCAGTCAGACAATGAGGCCACTTCCTAAAGCCCCTCATGGAAGACCTAAACAAGAAAATAAGTAAGTACTAGATTAAATTAGTCTTTGTCCAGTTATTGGTAGATTTTAATTTTTTAGGCTCTCCCTTTCCCTTGCTACCAAAGCCACTTTTTATTTATACTCCAGGTCTTTCTTCTGCAGAGTAAGTCATGTCTTACACTGACTCTAACAGGGAGAGAGAGAGATGGTATCACCTCTTAAAGAGGATGTTCCTTGAGAACATACTATTAAGTGAAATAAATCAGACAGTCATGAGTACACATCGAATTGTTTCTCTGATATGAGAAACTGTAAGTGTAAATAAGGACAAAGGGGTATAATAGATATTTTATCCCAAAGAGGTAAATAAGGGGTAAATAAAAAAGGGGTAAATAAGGACAAAGGGGTATAATAGATATTTTATACCCTCTCTTTAAATATATATATATATATATATATATATATATATATATATATATATATATAAAGAGAGTATTCAAAAGAGAGGAGAACTAGATAGGGAAAAGGGGATAAAGGAGGAAGGTTAAAAGGAAAGTAAGATGAAAGGGAAAAAAATGAAAAAATGTAAATAAACTTGTTGCAAATAGAGAGGGGTGGGTGAATGGAAGGGCGGGGAGGGGAAGGGGGGAAAACCAAGATACATCATGTACAGGTACAAAATAACCATGTTGATCATGATCATTATGTACACAATGTACCAATACATGTTCTTGGTAAAAAAAAAAAAAAGAGGTCTATGAGGTATAGAAAGTATCTTACACTTCTAATATTCCTCACACCTTGCACCAAACTAATTACAAAGTTCAAAGTATCCCTGGCACTTGATAAAACGTCATAGCAGTGGAAACTGGAAAGTGCATGATATTTATGCTGAAATTAGCAAGATCATTATTTTTTTCAAACTATTTTTATTATTGATAAATCTTAATGAGATTTCCTTCCTTAGGGCTCAGGTACTTCTAATTCAAATGTCAAAATGAAAGAAATTATAATTCCATAACAATAATGAAACAATAATTCTTTTCCCACATAGCTCAAAGAAGTTCACAAATCTTATGTTAATTCATTGATCATAACACATCCTGCATTGTAATTCAGACATATTTTTCCTCTATTATAATTTTTTTCTCAGTCAGCAAAGGAGAGTAGAACTGGGACTGCAGTAGTGAAACAGATTTTTCCATAGAGACCCCACATTGTGAAAGAAGCCAGAGATTAAGTAATTGTTGACGTTTAAAAAGTAAGACTTTGGGATTTCAAGGGTTTAAGAAATAATTTCTCTGATTGTAGAGATGAGTAGAGAGTGTTCATCTAGAAATAAGGCTCTAAACATCAGGGACTGAAGTTCAGTTCCCACAATTTAGTGTAGATTAGATATTAGATTAAAATTCAGTGGTGAGATTCAGAGATACTGTTAAATGGCAAAAATGGTTAAGCATAGCCCAGGAACTGGAGGTGGGCTGTACGGCAGTATGCTAGCCTGTTTGAACAAGACTGATGCTCAGGTGTTGGGAGTGAATATATGATCACAGAGAACCCACCCGGGGAACTCACAGCGAAACCAGCCTCAAGGGACGTAAATGTCATGGTCTGACATCATCGCACCTCTGCTCTGTGCTCAAGGGTTTATTCCAGATTCAGAACGGACTCTGACTGCAGTGTTTCCAGGGAAAGAATTAAAACTCTCTATGAACAAGAAAATGCAAGTAAGCAACTGAGAAGTTTCCTAACTTGGAAATATGGGCACGTGGAATGGAAAAGTATTCACATATTTAAACTTGAAATATTGAAGGGTTACAATATGAGTGACCTCTTGAGTCATATTTGTACCCATCAAAACTAGTGGACAGTGTCTGTGGGTAATTCCATTCTACGAATGTCTAGTCTAATTCTTTTTTAAGCTTATAGGTAAACCTCTGACCTTGAGCAACTTAATTAAACTCTCAGGTCCTTGTGTTTATTTTAAATAAAATGTAGGGAATCAACTTAGGTTGATCTCTGATTTTCCTATAAGAAAATTTATGAAAAATAACTACAAGTGAGATAAATTCCTAAGATACCTGCTTCTTATATATGGAATTTTCTGTGTGGGTTTTCTATAACCTCATTGTTCATTTCTGTGTATATGATATCACTCATATTTCACTGAGAGACGTTCTCAAAATTTCAGTATAAAGTGCTCTTAAAATTCATTTTATGTGACAGTTACCAAAGTTAGGAATTTTCACTAACCTGCTGTAATGTAACTAAAATGAATCACTTGTGCACACTTTTTCTCCTATAAGGAAGCAGACAGCTCATTTCTTCTTGGGTCTCAGTGGTATTCCTTTTAGTTGTAATGCATTTTTTAGATTTATAGTCATGTTTTCTTATTTATTTTTTATAGATATCAGTTTCATTTGATGTGTACATTACTAATAATTTAAAACAATTCAAGTATTTTACATAAAACAAGGTTCTTTCTAATTTATCTCTTCAATTTAAGCCCTAAAGTACTAATACAAGGATAACATCTTCCAGATATTTTTAGTTATTAGGCCCTCAAAAAAGGGGGAAAAGAATAGATAATTTTTAAAATGAGAAGTTACCACCAGTGTAGGAGGTTTTATTCCTAAGGATCAGAAAAGTCCGACTGCAGAATTTCATGTTTATAAGTGAAAGATCATAGACATGAAACTGTTTCAAGTTTTGCCATTTGTAAGTATATGTTCTTAGGAAAATTGCTCAAAGTTTTTAGGCTGTTTCTTTACTACAATGTGAAAGTATTAACTGTTTAAATGGTTTATTTAATGATAGCGCTAATACGTATGAAATACTTGGCATCTGGTAAATGCTCAATAAGAAATGATGTTATTTCTTTGGAGGATTTTTCTTATGACTTGTTAAGCAAATTAAGATAAAAAGATTCTCAGAAATATAGAAGAATGGAACCAAAGTCAGCTGAAGGAGAATCATTTCTGTTTTATTGTCAGTATTTTAATTACACATGGTTTTTTGTTGTTGTTGTTCAGAAGTTACATATAAGGCCAACTGAAATAATGTAGGCATGATTCATCCATCTATAAACTAAATGGTTTAAAAGGTCTTCAGTTGGTGTGAATTGTCTTACTTTAAAAAATTGATGCAATGAAGTACAGGTAATTATCCAGACTGATGTACATTTATTATTTTATGGCATATTTTAAAAAGGTAATTTGCTACATCTTTTGAGGACAAGACATGTGAATTTACTGAGATATTGAGTACAGGTGAGAGCAGGTCCTTAAAAATTAGCAGACTTGAGTTCTGTTCCCACTGTCAGACTCTTCGTTCTTGTATTTATTCAAGGGGCCTGCCATGTTCCAGGACGTGACAGGAGTCTGTTGAAGAGCTGGCCATTAAATGTAAAACCTGGCACAAGATGTATGCTCTTTTAGTGTTTGGCAAATACTGTAATAAGAAAGATTTTTACATATATACTTTTTTTCTTCTACAAAATTCTAGGATAGTTAAAGGAATAAGAGCAAATCCTACAATTGTGTTCAAAAGCCATTCAAATATAATATTTAAGGAACACATTCAAGTATGAGTAGGATTCAGATAGGAGAAAGTAGAAGAGATTCTGGATTTGAGAAAAGAAGATATGCATTCGTTCGCCTAGAAGGTCATGGTAGAGTTACAGAGACCCCTGTCAGTTACAAGTAGAAGGGGCTGGCCAGTAGTTCTGTTACTACTTCTGGAGACATTTTCCCCAGAGAGAGAATTGGGGTCTCTGGCAATTTCCACTGGACCTTATACTCCAGCTCTTCAACCTATCCATACCTTACTTTCTGTCACAAAGTTCATTTCTTTCCAGATTTCAAACACCATTCATGCTGCTATCTTCCTTTATCATGATGATTGCAACAGCTTCATTAATTAACTGACATTCCTGTGTCCACGCCTGCCTCACTTTCCCAATCTGCAGAGTGCTTCTGTTGAAATTTAAGTTGAATCATGCTGCTCTATTGCTTAACTCTCTAATCTACAAAAGTTTTCATATTCTTCATATGATTATTATTCACACAATTTCAGGTAGTAACTTCCAGAATCTTATAAAACTCTACAGGATCTGGCCTCACTGTTTCCTCTTTGCCTTCATCCCCTAAATGTCTTCCTCTTCCTC
This sequence comes from Hystrix cristata, assembly GCA_004026905.1. Taxonomy (NCBI): domain Eukaryota; kingdom Metazoa; phylum Chordata; class Mammalia; order Rodentia; family Hystricidae; genus Hystrix; species Hystrix cristata. The sequence continues at coordinate 5,689 of PVJO010005072.1, read as the reverse complement.
ACCTTGCATCAGCTCTATAGTGAGCCTCTTGGACATGGCAGCGTGCTTCTGCATTTATTGCTGCTGTTTCTATGTCTGGAAAGATCTCCCATCAGAGGGCTCACTCTCACCTTCTGTAGGTGGTTTCTCAAATGTCAGAATGATAATAAAGCTTCAATTCAAATCCTGCTCTTCCTTTGCCTTTTCTTTGCTGCTCTGTTTTCTACTTTTTATTCTTTAGCTATTTTAGATTAGATTCTAATCTGTCACCGGAAGGATATTGTGAGAAATGAAGTCAGCGTCACATAATTTATTGAGGGATGGCTCTCAGAGTTAAGGTATCTGCAGACTCCCAAACCCTTTTTCCAGTTAGAGAACTGGGAAAGCACCAAGAAAGACCAGAGAGAACCATGCCATAATGGATCACCTGAGTTCCAAATGCATTTCTCCAAACTTCTACTGTATAGCTGCATTTGTGTTTCCTCTCAGTGGTTCAAGTTACTCACCCCTCCCAGTATTTAACTCTCATGCTCTTGCTGGTCTGCTGCTACAGGAGCTCAAACTTGACCATCTTACAGTCCAGGAGAACCCATCCCACTTCCCCTGTTGGAAACATCATCATTCTGTGACCCAGAACCTCTCAGCACCACAGAGTCAAATAGTATAGAATTTCTCAGACTTCACTACCATTTCACTCTTTTGATGAATGCTGGGCATATAACAGGACTCATTTTTTTTTTTTTTGAAAGAATGAATTCACAGCACTTCAGTGTGGATCAGATGTAATTTTTTCCTGGCTGACTTGCTTTCCCACTCTTCTGAGGAAATAAGTCCCTCGTATTGTAAACAGCTACACCATTTGTCTGTGGCTATTGCATCCTTCTGTATCTCTCAAGTGCTTGATTATTGTCACATGAAGGTTAATGCTAAAACTTCTGCTGGAACTTCTGTCCTCCTCAGCTACCTAAGTATGACGAACTGTTACGCATCAGACATCTCATGGCCAAATCTTGCTCATTGCCTCTGACTCACATATTTTAACTAAATAAAACATCTACCTTTTACATACTTTGTTTCCATATTTACCAAAATACTGACTTACCTTCATTGTCTCTTTAAGGGTTAAGCCTAGACTTTTACACAGAGTGGTCATTTTCATCACTTTAAACATCTGATTCAAAAAAAAATCTGATTTTAATGAGAACTCTATTTTAAAAAGTGAGAAATTTCCAGATTTCAGTTTGGGAGCACGTCTCAGGGAGTTATTGAGCAAGTCCTCTCTGCTAGGCAGTACGCACTAGGCCATATCTTCTTTTTTGGGAGATCACACTTATCAGCATCCTTTCCAGTTGTATAGTCTAAATTTTATATTTCTAGACTTGATATTCTGAGATGCAGCTTGTTTAGACATTTCACCTAATGGACTTTTCTTATATCCATCAAGACTGATCAGTTACATCCATTAAATCTGTTCATTATTTTTTGATAAATTTTTTTTTAGCTCTCCCTTTAAATTTCTATGACGTTCAAGTCAATCAGTGTATCTTGTAGAAGTCCTTCTCGGGAAGAATGGCGGAATGGAGGTTGCTTCTGACATTCAGTTGTACACTGTAAATTTCTAGGAGGCAACGGCTGAGTAGAGAACACTTTAGCCTGAGTAATGGGAGGGGAAACATTGTGTGTAGTTTGCCTCCAAAGATTGTGCAATGTCAATGTCAAATTTGTCTGTGTTTTTAACTATCCTGAACGTGTTCAACTAAATTCATTGAGGTGGGAAAATAATAAAAATACAAATACAAGGACCCAGGGGCTGGGGATTTAGCTCAGTGGTTACAGCGCTTGCTTAGCAAGCACAAGGCCCTGAGTTCGATCTCCAGCACCTAAAAAACAAAACAAAACAGAATTCTTAAGATTTAAAAAAAAAATTCGCTACAAATACAAGGGCCTGGGAGAATAACCTTTAGATAAAAAATTTCTTTACTTTCCATAAAAGAAAAGCAGAGAAATTATTTTTTCTTTTTTTTGGACCAAAACATATCCAAAGGTCATTGTCAGCCACTGAAATCATAATACAATTTCATAATATAATTTATCTAAGTATGACGAACTGTTACGAATCAGACTTCTCATGGCCATATCTATTAAGAATTCATGTCTTGCTCATTGCCTCTGACTCACATATTTTAACTAAATATAACATCTATCTTTTACATACTTTGTTTCCAAAGCAGTTTGCTTCTTTTTCATCCTGACCCCTGGATATTTTCGACTATTCCCTGGGCTTCAGCACACCTCTGTAGGTTTAAATTGAAACCACTCTTACCAGTTAATCCCAAATAACTTGTTTTCTCAACATGCTCACTCTGTATCTATTGTGGAACTGAAATCCAATATCCATAAGGTTAGAAAAAAATGTTAGATTTTTATCTCCTTTCCTGATTCTGTAAATGTCAACCTTAACCAAAATATTTTATCACAAATATGCCACCAATTTTATGTTTTCTCACTTTCTGCATCTAGTGGGTAATGTCCTACAGTCAGTGAAATCAGAGAGATGCTTGGTTTCAGACAGATCTTGACCAGGATCTGTTTCTGACATAATGCCTGGAACTCGTAGAGTAACACACTTCTGTACCCGAACCTCATTTTTCTTGGGATTTTAAAGAAATAATTACGCCTGTCTTTAGAGTACGTGGTGAGTATTCACTGAGAATGCGAAAACTCTAAGAAATTTTAGGTTCTTAACAGGTGTTGGTTTCCTTGCTTTCACAACTCACCTTCCTTTCCTTAATAAATAAAGAGACTGACTGAGAGCCTACAGTTTAATTTAGTATATGACTATTTTGGAGAGCAGGCTATTTTGTGATGGTGTTTTCTAACGTAAAGAATAGACAAATAATGCCATCAATTTTATGTTTTCTCAAAAATTTGCTGAAGATGTTTTGTTCCTGGCTGATTTACATACTGTGTCATTCCACTTCTACACAAGGTGCTTTCTTTTCCCTGGCTTTGACTGTTGCCAAGAAAAGCACTGAGCCTGCCCACAAGGCGGGTACAGGGTTAAGGCGTAAGAACTAGAAAGCTGATGAACCCTTCAACAAACAATTTCGGCTGATTGTTTTCCTAGGAAAATTCATTTATGTGTGTTTTCTCTGCCTTCTGAAGATTGATAATTCTTTTTTTTTCTTTTTAAAGACAATGGTCATTATACTTTAATATGGAGCAGTGATGGTGAACCTTTTAGAGACCAGGTGCTGAACTATAACCTAAAACTCACTTATTTCTCACAAAGTGCCAACACTGCGATTAAGCCTGAATACTGAGGTTTAATTTAGAAAAAAAAAAAACTCACATAGTAACACCTTTTGTCCTTAAAGAAAAGCACAATACACATGTGCCATAGATTCTCCACCAATTATACAGTTTTCTCTTTTACTGTTTGAACACTAATATATCCCAAACTAAAATGCAATCTTGTTTAGTGACTCTTCCTCAAAAATTGTGCAAATTTCATCAGTATCCTCTGATATTTTGCCCATATGTATAAAGTTATTTTGCAAAATATTTATTATGTATAGAGATTTTCAGTTAGAAATGGTACTTTACAAATAGTATTCTATACATTTCATATAGGATAAAAATTCTAACCACAGAAAACAAAAGTCACAAAAAATTCTGAATCGTAGTGCGAAACAATGTTAAGAGATTTTAGCGTCCATGGGTGTTGGCATCCTAGGAGGTCCTGGACCCACTACCGGGGGATACTGAGGAAAGGCTATAAATTATTCATTACGGCACTGGTACTAATTTCTGCGGATATGGGGCTGTACATGTGATGAATTTACAGTATAGAAGAGTAGTAGGTGGGTTCATAAGTATTATTAAAAGTAGTTAAGAACTTACAGATTTATGTAAGTAACAAAAATGGTTCTTGTGACCAAATAACCTGGTCTTTAAATGTAAAACTTAAAATTTAATCAGAAGGATTTTCCTTGATGATGAATCTGGCATCTGGCAGAAATGCTTGATGGCGAGTGTAAAGAATGTTGATAAAGTTCAATGCAGATTTCAATCTGTTAGCACTGTTATTCACATAGCAAATGCTTATTAAATGCCTACTATGTCTAAGGCATTAGACTAGGCAATGTGAATAAAAAATGACCAAGACATTGTCCGTATTTTGAAGATGCTGGTATGTTAGTGAGAGAGATATAAATGATGGGAGGCAAAAGTTCTCCAAGAATCCATAAATTCCTTGGAATTGTAAGTAACATGGATTTGTAGTAATTGAAAAATCTTCTGATGGGTCAAAATTTTTGCTATTCTGGAGATGTTTTCTCTAAGTCTCCAAAGATAATAGATTTCATTTATTTTAATTTCAATTTTTTGACTTTTATACTTTTGGTAAAAATAATCAATTTGCTGTTCAGCAGGGACAGGACTAACATCAAGTTTCTTTTCACTGATGGTTGATACTTGAAGCATTTTTTAGTTTATATTTTAGACAAAAGCCATAGGGCACACAATCTCCATAGCACTTGTTTTATGAAGTATATAGCAGAAGCTTGATTTATACAGGAGGCATTTTTTTAGATACCAAATCTTTTCAGGACTCCACCCCTGACAGGCCAAGTGTCCCAGGTAAATTCAAGGCATTTATTTGAGTTAAATATAATTTAGACTTCAAAATATAAATTCATCAACAGAGTTAAAATTGAGTCACTAAAAGGTATTAGATGGACTTGGCTACTTAGAAGTATTGAGAGATTTCATTGCCTTGTATTAATTATGAACAGAGGTTAAGCACTGAAATTCTTTCAACATAGAATAATTTAAGTCTTTCTATGAGTACTTATGCCATAACATTTTATATTAAATATTGTTATGGTTTATATCTAGATGTCCCCCCAAAGCCTCATGTGGTCATAGGTGGGGTTCTAGAGTGTGTGATTACTAAATTAGTCTACTGATTGGTTTGGCATAGTTCTGCTGGGATCAAGGATGTGATACTAGGGTTAAGGGTGTTAGGATTAAGGGTGGGAGTGCTCCCCACCCTAAAGCCAGGTAGCCTGGATAAAATATAAGGGACAGAAAGAGGCTTGCCTACCCCCTCTTTTGCTTACTTTGCTACCTTCTGCCTGTCTGTCATGCCACCCTGCCTAGGATCCAGCTGATTGCAGACTGAAACCTCTATGAACTGTGAGCTAAATAAGCCTTTCTCCCTCTAACTTTGGGTGTCAGGTACTTTGTCTCAGCAATGAGAGAAAAGTAACTAAGACAAACATTGCAGTAAATATGAAAAGCCTTATATCTGAGTGTATTTACTGAATGTATAGGCAAATACCTATGAAATAGTCAACTATATTCAGATTTTGTTTCATAGGACTCAAAACTATTTTATTCTATTATTGATTAAAAATAAAACTAGTGATTTTTTACTGAAAACTCATCCCTCAAAGTGGCTCAATAAATATTTCTTTGTAATCAAGAATTATGAGAAATTTTGAGTTGGAGTGGATACTGCCTTTTCTGCTTTCCCAATTTGTTACTGGATTTACAAATCTATGAACAGTGTTTCAAGTATGTATAACTTACTAAAAGAGGCTGTCATTATAAAAGGTGTTTTATTTTATCCCAGAAATAATTTTGTCAGCTTTCAATGAACACTCAGGCGAGATTACTTGCTGGGTGTCGGTGCCACATAAACTCA
>PVJO010005071.1:0-102361 GCA_004026905.1 Hystrix cristata | reverse complement strand
CCAAATTTAAAGACCCTATCCAAAAATGGGCATCTGAAATGAATAAACATTTCTCAGATGAAGAAATAAAAATGGCAAATAAATACATGAAAAAATGTTCAACATCATTGGTCATTCGAGAGATGCAGATCAAAACAACACTAAGATACCATCTCACTCCAGAAAGAATAGCTATTATCAAGAAATCAACCAATAACAAATGCTGGCAGGGCTGCAGGGAAAAAGGAACCCTCCTCCACTGTTGGTGGGACTGTAGACTGGTCCAACCACTGTGGAGATCAGTGTGGAGATTCCTCAGAAAACTACAACTAGAGGTTCCATTTGACCCAGCTATTCCTCTGCTGGGTATCTTCCCAGAAGAATTAAAATCATCATACCACAGTGATATATGCACCACCATGTTCATAGCAGCACAATTTGTAATAGCTAAGTCTTGGAAACAACCTAAACGCCCAACAACTGATGAATGGCTAAAGAAGATGTGGTTTTTCTACACAATGGAGCACTACACCACCATAAAAAAGGATAAATGAGAGTCATTTGTATATAAATGGGTGTTCCTTGAGAATATACTATTAAGTGAAATAAATCAGACACTTATTAGTACACATCGAATTGTTTCTCTGATATGAGAAACCATAAGTGTAAATAAGGACAAAGGGGTAGAATAGATACTATGTTTAAAAAAAAAAAAGAGGGGGGTAAGAGGGGGGAAAACCAAGATGTATCACGTACAGGTACAAAATAACCATGTTGATTATGAACATTATGTATACAATGTACCAATACATGTTCTTGGTAAAAATAAAAAAAAATTTTGAGGGTGGATATTGTGTCCCAGTGATGAGAAAGTGGCTCAGACAGACTCATACTTGGCTGTGCTCAATTAACCAATTATATATTTATACACACTATGGTTATATTCTATCCCATCCATGCCCCCCACCCCTTATTTGTAAAGTTGACTTTTAAGAAATCCAAATATAGCTCTTCACTTTCCCCCATTGATTTCATTGTATTCATTCTGATTCAGCATGCTAGCTTACTCACAATCCCTCGATTCACTGTGAAGCTTCATCTTGTCCTTTCTTAAGTTTGTTTTTGCTCCAATGTATGCATCGCTTAGACCTTTGATAATTATATTTATGCTCACACAGTCATGGGAAGTAGTGGGCTTGAAAGTGACAGGGTCAAAGGCAGGGGTCTGGACTTCACCCCAGACAGATATCTGATGGCTTAGTGAACACCCTGTGGCTCTATTATTTCAACCTTCTAATACTCTACAAACTGTGCTTTCATCTGGGCCACATGTCTCCATTTTTCTGCACAAGGGCCCAGGGACACTCGTTGAGTGCCCTTCTAAAATCAGAATACTCACTGGCCAAAGCAGTCCATGAGATCTCTCCATTGCCAAACATATTCTGAATACTGTATTTTTATGAACTCATCCTAGAATTTTGCTTAAAAGCAGGCATGTAATTCATCTAAAAATAAGTTCCAGAATGTATTCTTTGCTATTATTTGAAAATCAGAACAGCTCCTGTTCAGTTTCAGTTTTCCGGGATGTCCTTCCTGCTCCAAGATTTATTGAGGATCACCAAAGGAGCCTTTACAAGAAATTGCAGGCAGTTTTACCACCCAGACTGTGTCTCACTTGGATACAGGGAGCAGTATTCACTTAGAGATTTCTTACAGTAAGTACAGATGTTCTTGCTTACTCAAAATTCTAATTTCCTCTACAATATGTGTTTCGCTCTTTGTAAATGTGAGGCCCTCTTATCTCATTTTGCAAGATCTATGAGGTCTTATTACATATTAGCTCCATTTTAAAGCTGGAAAACTGACATAAAGAAAGGTTAAATGACCCGGACAGGTTCATTCCTACGGAGGGCAGACTGGCACTAGGGCCCTTTGATACGGTCTGGAACTATCCCGAACCCCACCAGAACTGGTCTCCAAGCAGCAGTAGGATGAGGATGAGACTATCTAATATTTATTGTATCCGATGGCCAAATAAGAATATTTTATGGACACTGTCTCATTTAATAACCAACAACTCTATGAGGGTTGATAAGTATTAACATTTCCAATTTTCAGATCAGAAAATAGGTTCATAAAAATAATGTTTATGAGGAATTTATGTAGCAAAAATGCCAGAAATGGACTCAAACTAGTCTGATTCCAAAGATTGTGTTCTTGACTGTTCACTGAAGAGGTAAAAGTTCTTCTGCATTTCAGAGATCAGAAAGGCCTGTGAAGTAAGACCCCCCAACAGGAAATTTCTTTCAAACTTTTATGTAAACAGACCAGGTTCTTTTGAAGACCTTCTGTTTTCTCCTTTCTGTTAACAAGATATAACCGAGCCCCCCATTTTTGGTCCTGGCTACCAGAAAGCTTGTAGTGGAGATCAATTATAGTAGGTGTATTGGTCCACGTAGTTGACATGTTTTTTTCTATTTCTTTTTATAGCTTTGATTTCCAACTGTAATTTAACTACATTGTGCATATATATGTATATGTATACAAGATATTATCTTCATTTTAACCAGCTTTGGCCCTTATCAATTTGTCTGAATTCTGATAGCCTCGTAGCCGATTACCACATCTCTGATCTCTCCCTTCTTCAATTCTTCTCCTACTACACTCCCATGTTGATCTTCACAAAATGGAATTCTGATTACACCAACCCAAGGACTAACCATTTCCTGTTAGGTCAGGCTTGAAACTCCTTAGAGCACTCACACCTGGCCTCAGCCTCTCTTTCCACAATTTTTCTAGTTGATCTTTTCACTTTGGTTGATTTTAGACACACTGCCTGACTCACTGCTTCCTGAACGTGACATATTATCAGGCTTCTGTCTTTGCTTATATTCTTTTTCTGCTTGCAATAGCTTTTTCCCTAGCACCTGCCAGATGAATGTTTACCCACCCCACAGGGCTCAAGCCAAATCTTACCTTAGTGACTTTCCATTACCCACTCTAGGAAGAAATGATTGTTTCCTCAGCTCCCTGACAATTCTCCTGCAGCTCCTATACTGTCTTACAGTTATCTCTTTATAGTTTTGTCTGTACCAATGGGCTGAAAACTTTTCTAGGACTGAGTGTGTTTCATTCATCTTTCTCTCCTTTGTACTTGTTACATGAAGTGTGCAGAACATCATAGTTATTCTTCTTTTTGGAACCAGTCAACCAACCAAAAAAAAAATATTAATAAGTGTGATTTGCTTAAGATCCCCAAATGAAGTAATGAACAATTTAAGAATCAAACAGCTATTTTGCAGGTTCCAGACTCCTATTCTGGTGTTCTGTGCTGTAATTCCTGAATATGCTTCTATCTGCCAAAGTCACCCGGTAGGGGTAATTAAAATATTAATCCCAGGTAACTAATCCTAGAAATTACGATTCTATGTGTCCGTTGTGGGGCCTCAGAATTTGTATTTTTCAGCAGGTTCCTCAGGTTTGGATACCAGTAAATTTCATGCTATGCCAGACTGCCATTTCTTATATAAAATGACTGTTTTATCTTCCATTTGTTGATTTTCATCAGACGTTAGTTACACGAGTTGAAGCTGTTAATTTTAGGCATTTTGTGCTGCAAATCTGTTATAGACCCAAATTCACCACAGAACCCAGTGAGTTCCTCGTATGTTTAAGAGGAATATAAATGGTATAATATAAATGAAAATTTTTATACATGTCAGGAGAAGACTGTGACTGATAATGTATAATCTAATACAGAGAACTCAAAGTAGCTGTCTTCTTTATTTGGTTATTACACATCCTTGACTATATGAAATACCTCCTTAATAATCATCTAGGTCCAGCCACATAATTATCTGATTACTAGATGGAGCTACACTGACAAAGTCTAGTCCTTTGGTGACATGTATTTGTAGTTGAAAATTAGCTTGACTTGATTAAAACAAAGTCTTGAATACTAATAAAAAATGAAAACTATCATTGTAGGTGGAAGAAAACCTAAAAATACTAACATGAGAATTAGAATAAGTTACTGAGTTAAATGGTCATGTTACCTGTGGACACATAAAACTGAAATCTTTACCTCCCGATTCATGATATCCCAGCAAACACAGTCTGCTCAACACTCAGGTTTTAAAAGCAATGATATTAATTAAACAACCCAACACACACTTGCACTGTTGAAATGGTATAGGTAAAAATTTTAGGGAATAAAAATTGTATGTTTTAAAGTTTTAAAAATAATCTTAATGGTTTAAATGACCAAAGGGTTTATTTGAGAGTTTGCAATTCATACTCATTTTCTGAAATAATATAATTGAGAAAGTAATGATCATAGGACTCAAATAATTGAAGGATTATAAATCAACACGTTATTTTGCTTTCTGTCACACTTACTTAATTCATTCAAATGTCTGGTTAAAAACTGACGTCTTTTTATGAATGGCACCATGTAACTTACTTTGCCACCACAGCATTTATGTGAGTCCTCACAAGTCCCAGATATTGGTCAATCTGTGCCTAGAAAGAGAAAGAGACCATGAGCACACCCAAAGACAGGAAGTCAAAATTTATTGGGAACATCTGATGCCACGTGGAACTTACCTGGTGCTTAACGTACACTACAGGTAGAGTAAACATTGAAACCACAGCTGGGATGGAAAACAAATACAGTATTAAAGTTCTGAGAGTTACCAATAACAATTGAGAAGACTAGCAGATATAATTCTGTGAGTTATAGAAACCAGGTGACATTATAGCATTATATATATGCAAATAGGTATGATATATTACTAGGAATAAGAAGTATGCTAGATAAAAGAGGATAGGGCAGTGCATAAGGAAAACAACAGGATCCTGAGCACTTTACAGATATTAGGTCATTATTTCTACAACAAGGGTAGACCAAGCCCTCCAAAAATGAAAATGAATCTCTGTCTGTAGCTGCCATGTGGATATATGCCATGCCACAATATAAACAGATATGTATATAGCTAAATACAACCAGTCGTGGTTGGAGAAAAATAAAATTTCAGACTTAGAAATTCATCATTAATGTGTCATATAGATTGTACTCTTAATTGAACTGCGATGGTGAGGGAAATGCTCTGCACTCAGGGACACCTGGCACTCAGTCCTAGGACTCTACAAAAACAAGCTAAAAGCTAGCAGCTTGGAAAGCACTACACTGTTGACGCGTGTGAAGGAAGACGTGATACTCTCCCCTCCGTCCTTACCCATGAGCAGCAGGGTCAGGCCGTTGAACAGCGCGCCGACATAGGTCAGGAGCCACATCAACACTGCAAACTGAGCAACGAGGGTCGTCAGAGCTCCCGCAGCCATCCCTGACAGAAAAGTCTCACACCACTGACTTCATTGTAGATTAGAATCAGGGTGTTTCTAATTAGCATTTCCATTTTTTCTAATTAGAGTTTCTAATTATAATTTTTAGATAGAATATGAATTTCATATGAAATGATTTCAATGAAAATGAAAGAGCAGCGAAGTGGCCAGATGCCATCGTGGAATCCTCGACAGGAGCGCCTTTAGGTTTCTCGGCACCCACTGGATCACACTGTCGGAAGAGTCCAGGGATGTGCTGAGCTGACCGTCTAGGCCGGAGGTTGGACGACTGTGGCCCTCAGCCTGTTTCTGCCTGGGCCCACAAGTTAAGAATAGTCTGTACCTTATTAAGTGGTCAAATAAAATCAAAACAAGAAAAATATGTTTTGATATATGAGATGATATCAAATTCAGTTTTCAGTGTTCATCCTTGAAGTTTTATTGGCACACAGTCTCAAGCCTTCATTGATGTGTTTTCTTTTGCTGGTTTTATGCTACAATGGCGGCGCTGAGTAGACAGCAAGGCCTGCCAAACCCAGACTACTTACCGTCTGGTCCTTGACAGGTGAGGTTTGCTGACTGGCTCCGGCCCACAGCTTCTACATCACAGTAGAGCACTGCCCTGAACTCACTAAGGTAAGCAGTCACACCTCTCTGGCGCGAGTCATCGCTCCTGCGCAGCACCTCGAGGGCCAAGCCCGCCCCTGCACCTCTCTGTGCCCTCTGCCCTTCGCCGACCGCACTCCGCAGCCCTGGTCCACCCCTCTGCTCCGGTGTGGTGCAGGAAATACTGCAGGACAGAAGACGAATACCCCCACCCGGCTGCCCCCTCTCCGCTCACCCCTGCTGCATCCCGGGTGACTGATGTGACACGAAGTTGCAGGGAGCCACATAGTCCGGTTCAGAGATAACACGGCCCGAGTGAGGGAACAAGAACAGAGCGGCCCAAAGCCTCGACACACACAAGGTCAGGCCGGCTTCTGCCCTCGGATGGCCCAGCCCCAGGATGCCTGGAGATCTGAACATTAGCACAGTCTAGAGTTCCGTTCAGTGAGGAAGTACGTATGTTTTTTACATTCCCCAAACTAGAGTTTTTAAAATTAATTTTAGGGAATTGGCTGAGGGATTGAAAATGGCTTAAGAGCAGACATCCTGGTATGTTGTAATAAAAGTACAGAACTACTCGCAGTAGCTGTGTGACCTGAGGTGGATGCCGCCGGTAGGTACAGGGCAGTCTCGGATAAGTGTCCTAACCTTTCTGAGACAGATTTGAAGGGAACTGGACTCAGGGTGCTATACAACCGGAGGTTTTCCGACTGTAGAACAGCATTACCACCTCCTTTGTGAGCTCTGCAACACTCCACTGCTGGGGAACACAGACTCGTCAAAGATTTGAACTATCGTACTTTCAAGGAATCCACCAGGTCCTGGACGAGGAAGAGTCTCCGCAGCTCCTTCAGCGTGTTGTTCACATAGAGCTGCAGGCAGTCGGTGTACTTCTGGATCTGCTCCTGGGACAGGGTGATCTCCAGCTCCAGGTAGGCCCTGTCAACAGACCGCCCCAAGAGTGTCTCAGCAGGGTGGACAACCAGGCCACACCCAGGGCCAGGCCAGGGTTTCCCCGTCACGCTGAGGACACGGCTGCGTCATCCCTAGCGACTGCAGGGCAGCAGACCTCCAGGGCACTGGGAGGTGAGAGCTGCAGGAGGCCCCGGGGAGGGGCGTGTGAACAGCGCTGCAGTGTGAGGCCAGCAGAGACTACAGAAAATCAGCGGATTTGCTGAATTCTCCATGCATGACTGCATGGAGATGAGCTATCTGCTGTCTGAGAAACCTTCGCTGACAGTCATTGTTACCCATCAGACTCTAAGGATTCATGGAGTTCTGGAATACTCTTCTAAATCTATCTCGGGAACTCTGAAAACTCAAGTGATCTGAGCCATTTTAAAATACTCATAGATACATCATGTACAGGTACAAAATAAGGATGTTGATTATGATCACTACGTATACAATGTACCAATACATGTTCTTGGTAAAAATAAAAAAATAAAAATAAAAAAAGTAAAATACTCATAGATTCTAGTGAGTTGTAGTTTTAGTAATGGCATTATTCATTTGTTCAAGGGCTTAAGTTTAACTCATATGCTAATATTTTACATAAAATACATAAAACACAATATATTTGTGTATAAAATAAAAATATTTAAAAACCAACCCAACCTAAGCTTTCCCTGCTTGGCCACACTCTTCCACAAAAGTCCACTTTGCATATTTTTTCTTCCCTCTCTTGTCTCAGTACAGCACCATCCCGCCTGCCTGAAGGGTACTGAGAGAGGCTGAAAGGGTTTGCTCAGCTCTGTGAACCGAGATGAACACAGAGAAGCAGCACTTGGCTTGAGCTGCAGGGAACGCTATGGACTGAATTCTGTGTCATTCTATATCCGTATGCTGAAATCCCGGGCGGTGATCAGGTCAAGGGAGTAGGCTCCCATGGTCAGGATTAGAGCCCTTGTAGAAGGAAAGCTCTTTCGCCCTCGTCCTGCTTTCTGAAGACACGACCCAAGTAAGGGGGCAGCCTGACCTCAGACTTCCCAGCCTCCTCCACCGCAAGAAACAAGTTTCTGTTGTTTAAACCACCCACGGGCACTCCGTGATAGGAGCCTAAGCTGACCGAGTCAGGCTTTACACCTGAATGCTATGGCTTTTTGTCCCCTTTATAAAAAATATAAAAATCGCAATTTGTCTAAGACAGTGTGTTCTGATTAAAATGTACCAAGTCAAATATTCTTTCTGATGACAAAGAAGACATAGCCAAAGGCAAGTTTATATTTTAAATTTAACTCCTAAAGGAAGATAAAGTAGCTGACCTAATAGTAGTTAGACATTTATTCCTGTAACTGGGTGCTAGAAGAAATAAGCAAAATGGGAGATAAGGCTCCCCCGTCCCTGGTTACAGCCCAAGGGGCCCAGAATCTGGTAGAAATGATGTGCAGAACATGGCGGGGCCTCCACGGCCTGAGCAAAGGTAAAGACGCGGACTCTGGGACCTGGCGAGGGCCACTGAAGTGGGTGTGGTGCACGCCCTGGTGGAAGTGGAGAAGACATGGCCCCTTTCTGCTCTTCCCGCCTTTGGAAAGAGAACTGTGTGGCACGCCACCACCCACAAGAGCCATTACCCCATCTCACCATGAGAAGAACAAATTCACCTGAAGGGCAAGAAAGCCCAGACTGCAACTCTGTTTGACAGCGGGACCAAGACTCCAAGACTGGGAAGAACAGTCTGCCTCTCGCTTCTAGTCCACAGAGCCCCAGAAACGGGCGTCCTTTTCCCTGTTAAGAGCCTGCTGCCACGGAGGACTCGACTCAGCTGATGGGTGAGGCCCACTAGGGCGATGCCAAGGTGGCACCCATGACTTACGGCCGACCAGATGTTGTTCTGCAGCAGCATCTACGTCTCATTCAGGGCTCAGCACTGTCCCTCCATTACAGGAGGCAGGACACCTGGAGGGCAGCCCACACTCTGGGCCAGCCAGGAGAGAGGGGACAGTGCTGACAGACTGTGCCACGAGCACGCAGGCTCTTAGTCTAGAGTCGGGAAAACCTGCGGTGGAGTCGGGTGGAGGCAGCAGACCAGGCTAGCACTGGCCTCTGCCCTCTGCCACATTTTACATACCCTCTTAGTAGACTGCCCCTTTGGAAATAACGTCCTTCTTTCCAGTATTCATTCTGATTGGATATTCCCAGTGCAAAAACACAGAGATGCACGGGCATATGATAAGACTGTTCATGCATCTCAAACCCCTCAAGAGCTTGGTCATTTGGTGAGGGAGACAGAGAAAGAGAGAGAGAGAGAGAGAGAGAGAGAAGAAATAAAAATTCAAACACCTTAATCCCGACTCTGTGTTATTTACTGGCTGTGTGGTGGTGGGCACGTCACTTTACCTTTAGGACTTCAGTCTTTCCACCTGTTAATAGGGATTATAATGGCAGCCCAACCTGCCTTGGTCTGGATACTCTTTAAACTATCAGACATTATACACATATGATGGATTATGGCTACCGTCAGTAAAAACCATACTGTAAAAATTCAGTGCAGTGATAGGTGTTAGAATAAGGACGAAGGGGTTGTTGCCGGAACCTGCCATCAATGTTAGATGTTAAAGACAGGCCTTGGGGGATGTTGAGAGGTCTGTCGGGTCTCCGAGATACACAGACAAGGCCCCCGGGCTGGAACAGAAGGAGCAGGGGAGTCGGCTAGGGCTGGCAGGCTGGGGCACTCACTTGAAAGGGTGGCCCTCGTCGGTCTTCTGCACTGCCTGTAGCACGGACTTGTAGATGCGGAAACTGATGGTGGCCGAGAGTGCAGCCAGGGCCAGGTAGGCCACCACGCTCACCACGCTGAACTGGGTCAGGGAGAAGAGCAGCAGCAGGAAGCTCCCAAACACGATCCCCGTCTGCTTGATGTCTCGCCAGTAAAGCAGGTCGATAGCTGTGGGGAGGAGACACAAACACACACACCACTGAACTCTGCAGTGCCCTGAGCTGCCATTACTGCGGGTTCCCATCTGGCACTGGGATGTGTGTGTTTGCGCGTGCGCGTGTGCATGCGTGCGTGCGTGTGTGTGTGTGTGTGTGTGTGTGTTCCTGGGGACTGGGCCCAGGGCCTTCTGCATGCTAGGCAAATCCTCTACCACTGAGCTGCATCCTTAGCATGCCCACTTCCTTTAAAATATTATTTGAGACAGGTTCTCACTAAGTCACCCAGGCTGGCATCCACTTGCAATCTTTCTGCCTTGGCCTCCTGAGTAGCTGAGATTATAGGTGTGCGTCACCATGCCTGGTACCTTTGGGCTCTTCGATGTGAGTGGGCAGATAGCTAATGGTACCCACTGCCCTCCATCGTTTCCATTGCTGAGACTAGTTCACAAATTCACAGGTAGGCTCCAGAGACCGTATCTGTTTAGAGTGGCTGGACTCTCATGACTTCGAAACACACTTGAACATACAGAGCACTCCACAAAGTACCTGCTCTCTTTTGGATAGCACTGATCGTGTGTGTATCTCAGTACCTGCTGGTAACTGTAAGTCTCATTTGGGACCTACGGACATGTATGCCAGTCATATAAGTGCCCTGCCGCTGTGAAGGGGCAGCCACACTGAAACAGCAGCTCAGCAGGACCTAGGGCAGCATGGCCGAAGGTCTCTGACACTCGGCCGGTGTCATTTGTATCTGGGCAAAAATGTGGCCTGCCTCTAAACATAAGCAGAACTGGGGGCCAAGTGGCTATGTCAGCAAACGTTGGAAGTGACATCTGGATTAAACTGTTTCGTGTGATATAATTTGTTGGAAACAAAAGATTAAGCTAAAGAGACTAAAGCTGCAGTGTTGCGAATGTGACACAAGAAAGGAAATAATTTGAACATTTCGGTCGCCAGGATATGAAAAAAGCCCAAGGCTTGCTGAAGAATCTATGCAAATGTATTCTCCAATTAGGCAAGTAGCAAATGGATTTTATAGAACGTTACATCAATCAGTTCTCAGCAAGAGAAAATAAGGAACAAGCTTCCATCTCACAACCAGATGTAAGCTGCTAACTGCCTGTGCATGGTCCCTGGAGACAGAATTCAGATTCCAGTCTTTGTTCAAAGGAAAACAAAAGTCACTCCCTGAGTGTCAGATGAGCTGACTGGTTGTGTGTCCCTTGGCCACAATACCTGGGATAAGGAGTGTTTGGATTTCTCTCGGATTCTGGAAGATTATACACGATGAGCTATCTCAGAAATGGAACCCAAGTCTAAACATAAAATTCATGTATGTCTCATACGCACATTTGCACATAGTCTGAAGGTAATTTTAGACAATATTTTTAGTAATTTTATGCATGAAACAAAGCTTTTTGGTGTGGAATTTTCCACTTGTGTTAAGTCAATGCTCCAAAAGGTTTGTATTTTATATTTTGGGTTAGGGATGCTCAACCTGTGTTAAAAAAAGTCACATACTCCTATAACAATTCAAGAGAAAGAGGTGACCTGGGACCACTGCTGGGCAAACTGCTGGCCCCTCCTCACAGCCAGCTTGCCTCAGGCGGGCTGGGCATGAATCGGGTTGAGAGATGAGGGGCTCTTCACAGTAGTCTGAGTGCACCCCCAACGGTCTGAAGCTGGAGGCAGAGTCTACTCTACATTCCCCACCCACCACCCACTACCCCCAGTGACATTTTGGTGGACAGCCTTTTTGTGGGTGAAAAAATGGTTCTTTTCTCCTACAACATTTTTGCAATGTAGCAAGTAGAGGAGAGGAGAGAGGCCATGGTGCATCTTGGAGTGGCTGATCACTTTTGTTCTCGTTTGAGCAGGGCCAGGCCTGCAAGGAGGTTCGCAGGGGCCAAGGAGAAGCACTGCTTCTCTAAGCTCTCTCTCTTCTCCCTGCCCAACTACCAATCACACTGACCGACCTTGAGAAATTCATGCCTTTGGATAACCCCTTTTCTATCCTCAGAGTAGTTTTTTCTCATCATCACCTTCACTTTCTTCTTCTTTTTATTAATGGGAAGATGGCAGGATAAGGCAAAGCATGTGATTTGCTTTTCCTTAACAATTCAAATAAGTTTGCCAATGATTTTCCTTTTAAACGAGTTTCTTGAACATAGAGCACTGAAATATAATTCTTTTCAGGCAGGGGGGGGGTCTTTTGGAAGACATGGCCCGCAGGCACCCTGGAGGTAGTCAACCCACAAGGGACAGATGTCAAGAAGGGGCCCCACGGAAGCATGGCTGCTCCTGGGGATGTGTGGTCCAGGGGCCGTGAATGGGCACCATCGTAGGCCTCATCTAAACCAGCACAGCTAAATGCCTTTGGGCCTCATTCAGAGAGGGATAAATGGGGAAAAACAGAGAATAAAACATCAACATTTAGAGGTACCACTGAAGCATTCCTTCCCCCACGTTTGTTCATTGAGTCTGTTCTCACTGAGAAAGAACTAAGTGCCAGGCTTTGTGGAGGAAAGGATATAAAAGTAAGTGAACTATAGAAACAAACAAATGCACACAAAAAACAGGAACTAAACTGCAATCTCTCTCTTTTTTTTTTTTTTTTTGTGGTGCCGGGGATCGAACTCAGGCCCTTGTGCTTGCAAGGCAAGCACTCTAATCACTGAGCTAAATCCCCAGCCTGCAATCTCTTTTACTATGCCTACAGACTCATATTTAGAAGGCATATTTAGAAACAAATACATTGTAAGGCCGCGTGATCCTTGCTGAAAGGAACACTCTCTGTGCCAGGGAAAGTGGCTTCCCACCTGTGACACACAAAGGGACACAGGAAACCCTACAAGAAGTATTTAGACAAAGAGGAGATAGAATTTGCTATTTGCAGGCAGATATTCACTGCATGAATTTTGTAACACCATCAGCAGTGGTGTTCCTTCTAAAAGGAACCTTTGATATTTCTGTTTACCTGCCACCCATTCGAAAACCTGAGTGTGGCAGGAACTCCGTCTGGGCCTTCCTGGAGGTCTGTGGGTGGAAAGGGCAGCAAGTCGCGCTGGTGTGCTGTAGAGTCACCTTACAGCGGGCATTCCAACCAGCTTGTTGAATGTGGTGCTTCATCCTGACTGTCAACCTGATTGGCCTGGGAGATGCCCAGGAGATTAGGAAAGCACACTTCTGGCTCTGTCTGAGTTAGGGCTAGGGTTAGGCCAGAGACTAGGACTATATCTAGTCTCTGGCCTTTTCCTCTTGATCTCTTCCCCTGGTCTCTGCTTTCTGGATGCTCTGAGCGAACAGCTTTCCTCTGCCACACCTTTCTACTATGATGTTTTTGCCTTGGAGCCAGCCAGCCACGGACTGAAACCTCTGAAACCATGAGCCAAAATAAATCTTTCCTCCTTTAAACCAACTGTTTAATGGGAATTTTTTTCCTTAAGTGAAAAAAGTCATTATCGGTAGTTATCGATCATCTATTATATAGCAAGTGTATGAGTCAAGCTATTGTAAAATTTTGTTTCTTATGGAATATAAGGTCTAGCTGGGATGATTGGACATTCATTTAAACTAATGCCAAGTTGTTGGAGTTGTAAAAATAGTTTGAGGAAAGGGTAGACCTGGAGTTGATGAAGGAAGAAGGCCTGGTTTGTCAATGTGGGGAACACTTTGCTAAGGAGATGGGATGAATTCACAGCAAATATTGTGAAGGGTTAGTTGATGAGAATGGTGACTAATTAGCTGTGGGAGAAAGGAAGAAGAGCTAATTACGGGTGAAAGCAACACTTCAAAGCTGGGTGACTGAAAGATTAGCATCGCTGACAAAAATAGGAACTCTGAGGGTGAACTGGTTTGGGGGAAAGACGACACTTGTTTTTAAAACTCCAGATTCTGACATGACGACAGGGAAACAGGGCATTTTGACACAGCCTGGGGCAGAGATGAAACAGTAAGCACAGATGAGGCAAGCCTGACAATTACACACAACACTCTCTGAGTTTTTTCAAGCTTGGAAGGTAAATGATTTTTTTAAGGCCGTGTCACAGTAACCCTGAGCTAAAACAGTCCTTAATATTATAGATCCAACAATCTTCAGAGGCATATGTACAGCAGGCAACTGGAAATACAGGACTGCAACTTGGTGAACAGTGTGGATTGTTTATATTTGGGTGCATTCTGGGTAGAATTAATGACTGGAGCTATGAGCACGAAGCAAATCTCCAAGAAAGGCTCTGGAGGCTAAGGGATTCAATTTAGGATAAAATCATAGCTAGAGATGTAAAGGAATAAGTGGAGCCATACAAAGAGAGTCGAGAGTGTTAAAAAGGGCAACCACAGTGGTGTAGGTACAGCAGGAAAAGAGTAGAAAGTAACTTCCCCCAGAACAGGCTTAGCTGCTGTGTGGAATGTCGTAGTTCTAACAAGGGAAATGAGGACCAAGAAAGAATCTCTGAATTTGGAGAGCAGAAGGTCACTCCTAACTTCGCAGAGGGTGCTGTTTGGAGCAGTGGGAGCGGAAGCCCCACCGTGAGGGTGGGGATGTGGTGAGAGTTCAAAGCGATAAAGAGTAGTGTGGGGAGTAGTAGCAACAAATAAACCTTTAGTGGAAAGGGAGGTGGGGAGGACTCTGGAAAGAGAAGATACTTGGTTAAGCAAAGTCTTGGGGAAGACAGGGAGGGATTGGATTAGTTACAGCTCCTTCTCTCCAAAGAAGAGAGAAGAAAGAGACAAGGGAGACCCGAGGAAGACATGGGTGTGGCCACAGATATGTGTTGAGGTGGACAGGCAGTACCAGAAAGTGACGCAAAGCAAATTAACTCAGATTTTCCTTGGAAAATAAGTCTTGAGGTCTTCTTGACACTGAGTTTAGGAGTCAGTTTTGAAGATAGTAGGAAAAGTTGAAGGGTGTGTTGTGCTATTCAGTAGTCAAGAGCCCCAGATGGATGTTGAGCACTTAAAGTCTGGCAGAGCCCAGAGGAGCGGTTTTGCAAGAGGAAACTGTACACTGGTTTCAGACAATACAAAAAAAGAATGTAAAGCTAGGGATTTAGCTCAGTGGTTAGAGGGCTCGCCTAGCCAGCACAAGGCCCTGAGTTCAATCCCTGGCACCAAAAAAAAAAAAAAAAAAAGAATGTAAAATACTTCATTAATATATTGATTATATATTGAAAGATTAATACTTATGGATATATTAGATTAAATAGGATGTGTTATCAAAATCAGTTTTGCCTCTTCTATTTCTAATGTTGATATTAGCAAATTTATCTATGTGGCTTACATTATATTTCTATTGGACAGTGCTGCAAAAGAGAAATACCGATAGCATTCCGAATGGAATGAATAAAAGGACTATCAAAAAGCAAGGAGCGTTTGGTTACAGTCCAGGATTTTAAGGTGGATGCAGTCAACAGGGTCAGATCATTAGGGTTAGCTACTGGGTGTGCTCTGTTTAGCAGACGGTGGGGTGACCCCACGGCTGTGAACTGACACAGGTACAAGGTCAAGGAAGCTAACATCCTACAGGTCAGAACTGCAGTGACTTTCCGGGGACTCGTGCTGGGAGTGAGAGTGGAGACTTCTGGGAACAGGTGGGCTGGGAAAGCGGCGGGGACTCCAGGGGCTCAGAGAACAGGCAGATGGCCCGCAGCTCTGACTGCGGAGCGTGAGCAGCAGGAAGTGATGAAGTGGTGGCCAGAGAGGAGGACTTCTGTGTTCGAAATGTGCCGTGTAAATGCCAAATTTTCACATTTTAGTTTTTCTTAGAATGATGTAAATTTGTGTGGGAAGCCTCACACAAATTTCAAACTTCTATAGTTTGAACACGGGTCATTCCTTCTGAGACTCACTTTAGATTTTAATCCCCGACATGAGGTATTATGAGGGTTGAGGTTTAATCTGACTGTAGAATTTAGACGGGGAGCGCTTGGCAGGTGATTAGCAGTGGCTAAGGCCATCAGGATGGAGTCCCTGAGATTGAGTCTTGGGGGCTTTATAAGAAGAGAGGGATAGACCACACCCCCCCCCCCACAGGTGTGTGTCCCCTCTTATCTCTGCCGTGTGGTGCCCTGCACTGCCTCTGAATTCTGCCACCAAGAAGGCCATCACCAGGTGCAGGCCCTTGACTTTGGGTCTCCAGGGCCAGCAGCCAAAATAAATGTCTTTAAAACTCATCTCATCTGTGGTATTGCATAATTGGCAACAGGAAATGGACTAAGATCACACCCAATCTAGAAAAGTAGGCATTTGAATAGTTTCCTCAGAACTCAGGTAAGAAGACTGTGAGTAGATCGCACCTGCCACCAATTACCCCAAGGGGGCATGAGACGCTTTGCTGTTCTCCTAATGCCCTCCTAGTGCAGAAAAGCCACGTGGGAACTGCAGCAACCGGGCATGGCATTCACTCGGTGTACTCGCCAGACAGACACATTACTGAATCGCTTTGACAACTATAAAAATTAAAGCTATTTTGCCAAACATCATGAGACAACACGCTGGCTTTGAAATGGTACATCAGTGAGTCCTATCAATTCACTAAAGGGACTAGACTTGGTGATCTCAGTCTGTAAACCAGAGATAAGAGCACAGACTGCAGCCTTCCTGGGAAGGTCTAGCAACTCCGATGCAGGCGGGGGAATGTGGCAGGTGTGAAGACTCCTGCTATCAACGCTGAAATCAGGGCTCCCCTCGATTCCAGCATCTAATTAATAACAGAAAAGAAAAGTGAGAAAAGTGATCCAGGGTTAGAATTAATAACTAAATCTAAATTTAATCCCATTTTAAATTTCCAGAATTAAAAACATCATACCACAGTGATATATGTACAACCATGTTTATAGCAACACAGTTTGTAATAGCTAAGTCTTGGAAACAACCCAAATGCCCAACAACTAACAAATAGCTAAAGAACATGTGCTTTTTCTATACAATGGAGTATTACTCGGCCATAAAAAAGGATAAACTTGAGATATTTATAGGTAAATGGATGCACCTTGAGAACATACTCCTAAGTGAAATAAATCAGACACACATGAGTACATATCAAATTTTTCTCTGATACGAGAAACCATAAGTATAAATAAGGACAAAAAAGTATAATAGATACTAAGTCAAAGAAAGATAATATTCAATAGGGAAGAGAATTAGAAAGGGGGGAAAGAAGGAAAGGAAAAAGAAAAGAAAGGGAAAAGGGGGAAAATGTAAATAAAGCTACTGTCAATAGGGAAGGGAGGGGACGTGGAAGGGAGGGGTGGGGAAGAATGGGGGGAAACCAAGAAGTATCACGTATGGACAAAAATTAACTATGATGAATGTGATTACTATGTATACAATGTAACAATACATGTTCTTGGTAAATAAAAAAAATAAATTTCCAGAAGGAAAGCCCTTTATTGCAGTCCAAATTTTTTGATTTGGGAAACTATTTTAGATACATTCAGTATACAACCAATAGTGGCTGCAGTATTTATAAAACTTATTAAAAATGTATGAACTGAAAAGACAGAGGTGCAGCTACTCATATTTTATGAAGACAAAATGTGGTTTATGTAGATGATATAAAACAGCAATAAATTGTGCACAATTATCTGCATTACTGTGTCATTTTCTTTAAAGTATATTTATATTCCATCTAGGTCCAGAAAAGATTTCAGGCCACATTTTTATGCACCATTTGTTATGTGACAAGTTAATGCTACTTTTTAAAAGGCCCAGCGAGAAAATGTAAGAAATCCTTGTTCACAAACGTCTCAGCATTTCAACAAAAGAATCACTGGCCAATGATAAGCCATTGATTTTATTTGGCATTTAGCAAGCTTCCAATGATCTGAATTCAATAACTAAGTGGGTTTGGAGGCTACACAACCTCAGTTCTCTCCAACCCAGGACCCAAAGTGGTGACAGAAAGCCAGTTTCTCTGACTGATTTTCACAATACTAAAACAACAACAACAACAAAAAAAAACCCCACAAAATGTTAACAAGAAGAAACAGAATAACTTTCCCTACTTTAATCTTCCCTCATTTTATATGGAACAGAAAAAACAAAATGGAAGTACATGTAGTAAAACACTTTAAACCTACATGGAGACCCCGGCACCTGCTCGTCAACCGATGCATGCGTTCCGTTTACTAAGACGATCTCCCCCAAAGGCCGAGACTTTCAGTGGTCATCCAGGACCCCTAATCCTAGCAAGGAAGTGGACAGTGGGGATCTCTGCTGATAAAACCTCTGCGCTGAGTCAATTCCCACATCCTCCCTCACATCTCCTAGACACAGCCGATACGACTGTCAAAAGAAAAATGCCAACATACTTCTGGATGTTTCCATAACTCTGTGGGAAGATGCGAAGCTTGGCATTTCCTATAGACAGTAAAAGAGCACAGCATTTAATCTACTGCTGCAAAGGAGCTTTGCTACAATCACAGAAGATGAAGTATTTATCAAAGCCACAGTCAACGGCAATCCCAGGCACCCCCACGAGAGACGAAAGTCAGCGCGTTACTCCCAACTGACCGCTCCTCAGGTTGTAAGCAGGCACACAGGGATGTTACCTACATTGGCCTTACCATTTTCCTGAGTTAGACGTGAACGTCATTCTTGTTTCCTAGACTTAATGACTAGAATTGTAGCATTCCTATTTTCTCCCGGCTGTGATGTCAACACTAGCTCGGGGTCACTGCTGGCCCAGGTGGGATGGGAGGGCCCGGTCGAGAGGTGGAGCAGCAGAGCCCATGTATTTGGGACAGCCGGTGGGCTTCTCCTCCTGCTGGACCTGTAGCAAAGCCAGGGGGCTCACGGGCAGGGGTCTTTGCAGGACACACTGGAAGAAACAGCCCACGGTGGGGTGGCCATGGACAGCCTTTGCAATCATGGTAGTTGAGGCATGAAGAAACATTTTTGACGTCCTAAATAATAAATGCCTTCATGTACGTACTTCTTCTTTCTGTAAGTTTTCTGACCAGATCAAAATCGAAAACTTTGGCCTTTTGATCACAAATCACAATTAGCCACAAAATCTTAAGTACGCACCTTCCTAAAATCCATCATTGTAGTGAAACAGAAAAAAAAATATGCAGGTAGAGAACCATTGACTGTTTGTTTTGTTTTTTTTTTAAAGAATATGTTTCAATTTTTTGACCAAGGTTATAGTGACAAAATCATTTCTTGAACTAAAAAGATCTAAGGAATGGAGTGCTCTCTTGTGATACTGCTGTCCCACTAATTAAAGTGTTATGTTCTTCATGACATCAGTTGCCATTGGTTTTGAGGTTTGCCAGCCTGCAGTTCGGTGGAAAGTCTCTCCAAGGAAAGGGATAAAACACGCCCATATTTGAGGTCTGCCCATTGCAAAATGGGTAGAACCACGGTAAATTCTAAACCCATTACGTTTGTACTTCTAATTTGTTCAAAATTAACATCAGCTTTGGCAAAGGACTTTTAAGAAACACTGAAATGATTTCCTCATCTCCCTCTTGGCAAAATGGGAAATAAGAAGAATTCAAAGATTGTACTTCATGAAACAGCAAGACATGTTACCTCAGATTTAAATTAAAGGTCAAACACATTTTGGGAAAATAGGATTGTATTCTTTCAAGATCTAAAACTCTTTAACAACTTTCTTATTTGAAGTATATGCCATAGATTTAGAATCTAATTATAAATAACAAGGTTTTAAAGCATTTTAAGATGTAATCTACACAGATTATGGTTTTTAAGAAATCATTAATGTCAAATTCTTAGCTTTCAAATTGTGAGCTAATTGTAAAGTAGCTACATTTCTTTGCACAGCTGTGTGTTCGTTCATAAGAAATGGAATGGGGAAAATGTAAATAATAAGGGTGCACAAAACTTACAGATCAGGTTGAGAAGGATGGGGAATTTGGTACTGACAAGTATTTAATTCCTTTCAAAAATAATGGTAATATTTTTAAAACTATCCAAACAAGATCTGACTCAGATTGTGTTTTTCTGGGCCCAGTGGATTTTAGAACTTAATTCTACTATAAGCTAATTTAAAATATATCAATTACTTCACAGTTGCTTTCAGGACATATGAACTAACCTACAAATAATAATTGAGTTCAGAATATCATTTCAAATATAAGAGGGAGGGAGAAAATGAGAAGTGGAGAGGAGAGAGGAAGAAGGAGAGAGGTTTGTAAAAAAGAAGAAGGGTATGCTGACTATGAGGATTTCATCCACAGTCTCTATTAATCATAGTGGTTTATGCATAGATGATAAGGGCTGTTTTCAATGAAGTAAGTACTAATTCACAGAACTCTAGGCAAAATAGCAGGTCTGAAAATGTGAATAGAGATCAGCGATGTAATCAACGTTTCTCACTCATGGAGGATTTTTTTTCTTAAAAGTTAGACAGTAAAGACAAATATTCAGCAATTGTTAATATTAGTTAACTCTGGATGATAGGGTTTTGGGTGATTTATGGTTTTTATTTGAACTTCTCTTTGTACAAAAGAAAATTTTTAGAATATTTATGCATCAATTTTTGAAAACAATAAAGCCATTCTCATGCCAAAGTAAGAAAGATTCACTTACAGTTTTTGTTGATAACACATTGTGAAAAAGGGAGCTTTTGTTCTTTAATAGAGTTACTACGTAGATAATATACTTTTGGTATATTATCTGCATAATGATAGTTTTCTTTTACTAAGGAAAAAGAGTCTTCAGATCCCCAGCTAAGGCAATTTTTCTGTTGAATCTTACCAGAATCTGCACAGAAGGAGTTTGCAAATGTAATACTTATGATATACTATTTGAAATATCTAATAGGTCTAATTAAAATGCTGCTTTGGATGAAAGGTAGCATTAGTCTGCTTTTATGTATATGTGTAAAATTGTGTCCATTTTTAAAAGACAAGCATTTTTCTTGATTATTGTTGCTAAAACGGTTATATCCTCTGTGTGCATTCTGGGATGCTTGACTCCTCAATACATATTTCAAAATAGCAACATGCAGTAGTCTACCTTAAAGTGTTTCCATAGAGCATCTGTAGGCCAGTGTAAAATTTTCAAATCATTTCATTTTCTAAAAAAATGCTTTTAGATTACATTCTCTCTAAAGTGTTTAATCCTCTATCAATAATTTACATACTGGGGCAGTGGTAACTACACAGTGATGCCACACACAGACATGTAGGACTGAAGCCGACCTTTAGCTCTTAGCACAAAGCATGTACCCATCCACCACATTACTGTACTAACCATCCTGCCAGGTCAGTTCATTGAAAACAGTGAAATTAAAAACAACAACAACAACAACGACAAAAAATCTTATCTCGTAGATGGATGGTTCCAATTCAGCTTTGTTCTACTGGTACAGTACCATTTGGATTTAGGAAGTGTGGTAGAATAGTTAAAAGCACTTTATGAACAGACTAGACCTGCATTCAGGACCCCATTCTGTCCTGAGGTGAATCACGGATCCTGCTTTCCTCCTCTGCACAGGGGCACGCCACAGGTGTTCAGGACGGCACCTGACACATATAGGTCATCTTTGTAAGAATTTAGGATGATGAATTGATGATGATGGTGGTGACAATAATCAATAACGGTGTTAAGTGGACAAGATGACTGCCTCACAGCTACATTTTGCTTTGTCGACAGAGAAAGAACCTGTGTGATGGTATCTGAGAATCGGTAAATGAGAATGTGCTTTCAGTAACTGAGCATAAGGAAGGGGGTGGTGAGTGTAGAGATAGGAAGAGCACTGGAGTTTAGGCACGAGTCACCACTCAATTTGTATACTTTTTTTTTTTTCTTAGGTGCTGGGGATCGAACTTGGGACCTCGTGCTCGCGAGGCAAGCACTCTAACCACTGAGCTAAATCCCCAGCTCTCACTACTCAGTTTGACACTTGCCACAAAATGCTGGGCAGCCACTTAACTTCTCCAAGCCTCATAGTGTCCAAGAGTAAAGTGGAAATCTCAAACGTGATATTTGGCAAAACACAAATTTGTCAACAGGAGCATTGTTAAACTACACAACCACCATTACACAGATAATTCATCTTTAGAAAAGTCACCGAGGTAAAAGCGTCTAGCTCTGAGGCAGATGGCGAAACAGCGAGGAGCCAGCCCCTCTGGAGTCCTAGCCGTGGGACCGACAGAAGCCTCAGGCCGCACCTGGGAAATCAAGATAATCAGGCTCACGTCATGGGATTTCGGAGGAGTACGGGCAATGACCCAAGTGAAGCATGCGGCGAAAGTGCCCCGTCAACATTAGCATTGTTGTGATTTGTGGGATTATTATGTATACCGTACAGGTACTGATCTCATTCTGTTTGCATGGACTAGAATGCACTTTGATTTATTAACTGGTATTTGGTGGTAGGAGTATAATTCGTTCCCTTTGCATGTACACTCTACTTTTCGTGGTACATTGCAATTCTTTTCAATGGAATATTCAATCTGCTGCAATTTCTTCACAAAATATTTAATAATATGAAGGAAACATATCACATTGTTTCCTTTCCAAGCAAAATTATTACTTCCTAGTACTTCCACGGAACATCAAACACTTTGTACTGTCTTCTTTTAACAACACTTCCAGCTGCCCACAGGTAACTCAGGTCGTCATTTGTATACTGGACCTCTGCTGGCCTAGGGACTGGGCACACTAAGAATCGCTGCACACAGTGGCTTCAATTACATATTCAATTTATACGAAGAGCATTTAAAACAATACTGACGGGGCTAGGGATTTAGCTCAGTGATTAGAGTGCTTGCCTTGCAAGCACAAGGGCCTGAGTTCGATCCCCGGCACCACAAAAAAAAAAAACAAAAAAAACCAAACAAACAAACAATACTGACGCTCAGCTGAACTGAATGAGGCCCTCTAGGGGTGGGACCCAGGCATCCTTTGTGATTTTTAAAGCTTCCCAGTTAATTTTAATGTGCAGCCAAGGTTAAAAACAACCATTTTTGATGACGAGGGAACTAAAGTGAAGAAGAGACACTGAAAATGCTAAACAACAACAACAAAAAAAATCTCTTTTTAGGTTTATTTAGAAGTGAAGTTCTCATGGTGGGAAGGGAAAAAAAGAGGAAAATTGTGCTTCTCTTTTGTGCCAATAAATCCACCCACCTCACTGTCAATTTTCAAGACATTGGCTTTGTTCTGTCGGACTAAAGGTAATCAGTGGTACAGAAGACAACCAAAGGTCTCTGAGTGTAAAAGATCCTCAATGATCTTGAACTAATCTTCACAAGGAGCTGGACACGATTGCCTTTAATGGGCAAATTATGACATTTTGTGTTAACGTCTTATTATAAATGTCCATGCATTTTTTAAACCTCAGAGTGAAAGTCAATTGGTGCAAAACACATCATTGCGATGAAAAAATGTCTTATACCTTATACAAATAAAATGTAAAACCTGCCATCTTTTGGTATCTACTTTCGTTACGAATAGAAGAAACTCATAATCATAGTCTAATAACCAGTTTATATGTCTAACTAAACTTCACAATGTACGCAGCCACCGTTGTCCAGTGTGTATAACCAAGCAAACCGATGGATCCAGACATGCAACAGAAAGGAAGTGACACCAACAATTTTCACGGCTGCCTTCTACATTAAACAGGTGCTAGCCGTGCAGCTGACCTTTTCTAAAGGTATGCCCCTCAATCACTGCACATTTCTTATTTATTGACTTTAAGATTTATGGTCCATCTACTGCCTTTTAACAACTGTACTTCCAGTAGACTCACACAATTTTGATGTCATGGCCACCGTGTCCAACACACAAGAGGCAAAGCCAGCATGCTTTCAATTCTGACATTTGTATTTAATTTTTCTTTTAAAAATGTATGGGAGAAAAATCCTACAGAGGCCCTCAAGATGAAAAGGATCGCTACTGCTTCTGTGATATAAAATTACGTGGAGGAAGAGGCCAGGTTAAGAAAATCAGCTGCTCTCCAGTGTATTCTTGGTCCCTGGAGGGGTTGCTGCAAAACCCTGCAGGTTTCACCAAACGCGTCTTCTTCGGAACTGTATTTGCTAAATATCAAAAGACACTTCATCCTACAGTATCCCCGAGTTTACTGCACGTAATTCATCCTTGCAAATCCTCCTTCTCCTCCTCCTGTCTAACTGGGCAAGGTGAGGAAGAGGATTTTAATGTAACAAAGGAGAGATGGATGTGTGAAGTATGAGGCTGAATGAAAATGGCTGAAAAGCAAGCCAGGCGAGGCTGGAGGGTGGCCACACCCAGGGCTAATATGGACTGTTCTAAAATCTCTCCCTCAGACCAGAGGGCAGCTGCCACGGTTGGGTTATTTCCCTCCATTTAGTCCATAGAAATCCATTGTCAATAAAAATAGTTACAGGTTCCTCCGACGATAGGCAAAAACATCGGAATATTTCAAAGTGAACCATCCTAACAGTGCCTACGCCACCATATTTTCCAGATTTGGGGAGTCGAGTCTACATTTTCAATCACCTTTGTGTGGCCACAAATAACAACCCTAAAATGGGTGTGTCCCTCTTAAAAGGATGCCCCGGGAGCCTGGTGGGGAGGTTTCGACCTCGGGCAGAAATTAAGCAGGGGAGCCGCGGAACAATAAGAAAGCTCGCAACTCCGGGGCTGGGCAGAGACTAGACAAGTCCTCAGCGCCAGCGCCAAGGGGCTCCCAGAGGAAGCTACTGAGGCATTATTTAAAAATGTCAGCACTGCAGGAGAAAACAAAGCGGGTGATGGGGGAGGGAGGTTAAAGAAAAAGGGAAAAACTCCGCGCCATCCGTGCCATCGTGGACTGGCAGGTTTGCTCCCCCCAACAGAAAGCCCTGGCGCCAGCATGCAGGGTCCCACAGGCGAAACGATGCACAATGGACGAGGCCGGTCCCGCGGGCATGCACTACCGCACAGAGAGAATACCCTGACTCTTCCAGGCGCTCCACACACAGTCCATCTTGGTGGAATCGGCGGTGGCCTGCATGGCGCGGCTCCGGGGCTCGCCGCCCTCTCCTCGGGGCGCGGGGCTGGTGGCAGGCGCGGCGCCCGGCTGCGGCGGAGGCTGGCGGTGGCCGCGCGGCTGCAGACAGACAGGCGGCCGGCGCGGAGGGGCGGGCGCGGCGCGGGCTCCGCAGTGCGCGCCGCAGCGAATCAGCGCGGCGCGCTCCGGGCCGCCCGCGCGCGGTGCGGGGACGCGGGGACGCGGGCCGCGACCGCGCCGGGGCGAGCTGCCTTGGACGGCTGTGCGGCTGGTGTGGTGCCCGGCGCGGGGGTGGGGGCCTGGGAAAGGGGGCAAAGTTGGGGTGCCAGTTAGGGGGACCAGGGCTGTGCCAGGCTGGCGTGCTGCATAGTCTAGAAATTTCTTAGACACCCAAGAAACCTGTTGGTCAATAGCAGTGCAAATGTCACCCTCACGACATAGCGTCCTCTAACCGTCCCCACTTGTCACTCACCTCTACGGTCCATAATTCTAACGATACTTGCCACGATGGATTTTAATTAATTTGGAATCTTCCAAAGAAGTGCTGGATCCCGTCCCTCTGTTGGAATACTCCACAGTCACTCAAAACCTTTGCTGGCAAGCAACAGTCACTGGAGAGAAATCCTGCTGCTCAGTCTTGGAGGGTCAAGTATTTCTTGGTCCCTCTGTACTCTCCATCTTCGCAGACTGAATGAATAAGTATCAGAATGTGGTACCCGCAGGCTCCACATCAAAGCTCTGGGCTCTGGCACGTGGGGTCCCTGGTCACTGATGTGACAGTCCGGGGATGGGCAGCTACGGGGACACAGCAGAACTCAGGGGTGCAAGAGGACATTCTCTGTCAACAGTCCTCTTTGGGGCCAGGCCCTGCCGGGGGTGATCGAGGTGGGTGGTGGCAATAATTTCGGAGGTGAGATTGGTTTCCAAGACTAGTGAGTCAAGGACTTCAGGAGTCCCAGGTAAAATGCAAAAGTCAAAGGAATGGACAGAACCATCCGTGGGGATCTACAGCATCCAGAGCTTAGCATAAAATCCTTTATCAGAATAGATCAAGACCTTGAGAGACTGGATGGGAGGGAGGGGTGCCTTGAAGAGGAAAAGACAGAGCAAACAGAAAGAGCTGGAATGTGGGTGTTCTCTGGAATGGGGTCCCTGGAGGAGGCAAGACTCAGCATGAGGAAGGATGCCTTGGGGACCATAAGACACATCGAAGGAAGAGTTCTTGGGCACCAGAACTTCCTGCTTCATTTTGGTGTGGGGTGGCCGTAACCCCTTACTATTCAGGATTTCTCTGTCCTGCGTGGAGATGAGAAGGCTTTGGGATCCCTCGCTAGTTCTCGGAGGACTTCTTTCTCAGACCCACATCTACACTCACATATTTTGTGCCAACAAGGTCCTGAGGACAGTAGTCTCGAGGTTACGGTTACAGACATGATATACTCTAGCTTGCATTTTTATGGCGCATACAGACTTCAAACTATGATCTTTGGAATCGTGCATATTCTTTTCAAAATACGAGCCTCCAGAGAAACCAGCTGGCCCTCTCTGCATATCCCCCTCTTCTGCAATTCTTCCTGAGGTGGCTTCACAGGTATGACTGTAGGAGGATGATTTTGGCACTTCTGGGCAGCCGACACAGTGACGACATTATTACAAAGCACTTTGCAAACCAGCCTCCTCTAGAGACATTAGTGACTTTTTCTATTCACGTCTCCTGCCTCGCCCCCGTTTATTTTTTCATTGTCATAGTCCTTGTTGGGGGTTCAGTCAGCAAACTACTGAAAAGACTTATACATGATGATGAGCTAATAAGTACCAAATTCTCACACCATGATGTGGGGACTGGACTCACAAGGAAAGAGAGGGCAGGCAGGGGAGGGGCTGGCAGGTGGGCTGTTGCTGTCCCAGGTGCTTTTCAGTTGGAAATCTCCAGAGCCTGGGCTAGTAGGAGGCACTGCCAGTCCAGTGATAGCCTTGGTCTTCAGCCCAAAGTCCAGAAGGAGCCAAAAGGTACCCTCCAGTGCAAGAGAAAAAGGGCAACAGAGAAATACTGCAGCCCTAAGCGTTTGCCACATTTTTGGGAGCACAGCGCATTGCTAATCTGACAGTCTGCATAGTGTGCATTGCTAATCTCAGTAGCAAGCTGGGAGTAACACATGGCTAACAAGGAACAGAAGGTAGAGGCAAGCTCTCCCCTAGTGGAGGACAGATGATGCCAGAAGTCTTGGGCATGCATTTTCACTGACCACAGTGAACCCCGGAATGTCAGCTTAGCTGAAAGACCACATTATTTTCCATCGTGCTACGTCTGGAGGAAGAAGCTTGACGGCATGTGAAAAATCAATACGAAAGGCGTCTGATAGTTGAAAGTTGAGGAAGTAAGATGACTGATGACAGGGACAAGAGTCCCACCAGTAAAATAAAGATTGAGGGGCTTTAGATTAGTGCAGAGCTAGGAAGAGAAACGTAAGTGAACTTATTAAAGGCAAGGGCAGCAGGATATGAAGACACTTGACAGGGAATCACAGGACATGTGCATTGGACCCACCCGTACTGCAGAAATTACTTACATGGTCTTCAGCGAGTCCTGGACAGTTTTGTCATAATACACAAATTAGCTATAGCTTTGCATATCTGCACATAATAATAAGATTTTATTTCCCATAAGCATTAGGAATGCGTGCTTTCTTTGTACAAGCGCCCACAAAGTATTAATTGAAAGCTTCTGCCAAGTTCAAAATGATGAAATGGGTGGAAAAGATATGCAAATTTTCCTTAAGTACTGAAA
This sequence comes from Hystrix cristata, assembly GCA_004026905.1. Taxonomy (NCBI): domain Eukaryota; kingdom Metazoa; phylum Chordata; class Mammalia; order Rodentia; family Hystricidae; genus Hystrix; species Hystrix cristata. The sequence goes on along the minus strand of PVJO010005071.1, from coordinate 74,816 downwards.
GAAAACAGAGAGCTTGCTAAAAACAGGCAGAAACTGCCACTATCTTTAAACCAGCAGGGAACAGACGGCCCTGCATACAGCGGGCTCAGGACTTGGTTAGGTGCCTGCCAGGAGAGGAAGCAATTTCTTTAGTTTTCAAGAGGAAATCATGCCGTAGGCAGTCTGCTTTAAGAAAAAGCAAAATAGTCAAGTTTGGTAATCCCATCCCAGATCAGGTTGAAGGTTGAAGCCAGCATGCCCAAAGTGGCTGTACTGGTCTGTCTTCTGTAGCACCAAGATTTTACCTACCAGAATCCATAGCCTCTATTCTAAGGCATTTATTTCAAAAAATTTATTGAGTACCTATTACGTGCCAGACACTGTCCAATGTATAGGACAGAGTTCCCAACCTTCTATACTAGTGTGTGGGTGAGTAGAAGTGTAGATAATAAGAAAAGTGGTAAATATGTACTATTTTACTGGTAGACAAGTGTACTAGAAAAATGAAGCAGGTGAAAGGGGATAGAGAGTGGGAGCAGGTAGCGATTGCTATTGTACAAGCAAGATCCCTAATAACTATCTTATAAGGTGATATTTGAGCAGGCACCCAGAGGAAGCAGAAAAGCACCCACAGGACCCAGGGAGCAGAGCATTCAGAAAGCGCGTTTCCGTGAGAGAACGGAGTAACTGTCCAACCCGACCAGGCTCCTCACACAACACCTTGGTGTTTTTAGTGCTCCGAGAAGTGTAGCAACTGAAAGCAAAGGCACAGAACTAAAAATATACTTCATTATGAGCAGAGAACACCAAGAACTCGGCGTTACGCCATGTGGAAAGGAAGTTTCAAGAGACAGCCACTTGGAACGCAATCCCCGCGGTCCAAAGATAAGACAGGAACGGTGGCGATGGAAGCAACAGAGTAGCACGTGTGGTCTGCAAAGTGCTTTTTCTCCTGCAGTGCATACTTAGTTGTTACAAGATCCCTATGAGGTAGATAGTGTTTGTTCTCATTACTGAAATCATTCGTTCATCAACTCATTCATTCAATCTAAAAAAGGCAAACATTCATACAGTCCAGCCCACGGATCCGGCTCTGCAAGTACAAAGGTAGACTGAGCTGCCCACTAGAAACGTGAGTCTAGCAGGGGGAGTTTACATAGAAATAGGTAAATGTGATCCACTGATAGACGCATGCGCAGGAAAGGGTGGATACACACAACAGGGAATAGTGAAGGAGAAGAAGAGATTTTAGGAAAGACTTCAGAAAATACACGGTAACTGAGTGGAATTATGAATAAGACATGGCAGCGCGGATCTGAAGGCAGGTGTGGGATGGGCAACGGAACCACAGACACACGCAGGGGCCGCATCATGACAGATGTTAGTGGTAATACTCTGAGTAAGTGAGGGACGCTCCGAAGGGTTTCAGCCAGTGGACTAACATGAGAATTGAGTAATTTATCCAAATTTGGAATTTTGCAGAATCGGTAAAGACACAGATTCTAGAGTTTACGAAAGTCTATTAGCCCTTAGCAAGACAGATAAGAAATCTTTATGCCAGCCTATAGCAGAGTGAAATTGTGAGGAGTCAAAAACAGGGAGAAAAATCTTAAAAGTAGACATTAATAAAAGGCATATTGCTCCCGCGGTAACTGCCGCCTTCAACTCAATGAAAAGATAATAGTTTGAGACAATAACATTGTAAAAGCATCAAGGGAAAAAAAGCATCATGTAGAATTCTGTACTCTGTAAGACTCATGTAGACATTTGCAAATATGTAGGAAATGAGAGAATCTGATACAGGCCCCGAAGAAAAACTTGCGAAAGGTGGTATTTCAGGAAGAAAAAAATTGAACCTTTAGGAGACAAGAGGCATGAAAGAATGCTGAGCATAAAATCCAGCAATGGCTAATTTGGAGGAGTTATAATAAAAAAGGGAAAACTAAAGCAGCAAAGAAATAGAACATAAAGTAGGAGGAAGTAACAAGAGCGAGTGAAGGAATTTTAAGATCCCTGCATTGTTCAGGAGGAAGGTGGAAATGTTAATTTAAACTTGTGCAAATTATATTTTGTATTAAACACCTAAGCTTTGCCACTAAAAGAAAATAACTACAATATACAACTTCTAAATAAATAAAATGCATAAACAAGGGAATGAATAAACTTAATCAAACAAACAGAAGACAGGAAAAGGGAACACAAAAAGCAAAGAAAACAACAGATAAATAGAGAGGATAAAATAGAAGTATTAGAAACACATCTAAGTATATTCAGATAATTCCAACTTAAACGTTGGAAACTATCAAACTGGATGAAGAAAAATTTAGCCAAAGAATGTTCACAAAAGAAATTCCTAATCCATGGCTGAAATAGGAGAGCTGAAAGTAGAAATGGAAAAGGCTATACCAGGTTAACAGATTTTTCATATAATCTCACTTACCTTGCTTTATTCTGTTTCTAGATTCTTCTAAATTGTTAATATTCATAATCATATTTTCTGTGAATAAAGATGACTTTATTCTTTTTCTCTTCACCTTGTCCTATTCAATGAGCTATGACTCCCAGAAAAATGTTAGGTAGGAATAGTAATCTATTCTTTGAATTAAGAGAAATGTATTTAAAATTGATCACCAAGTTATGATGCTGGCTGGGAGTTTTCAGCCATGTTGTAAGGAAATGCCATTCTGTTCCTAGTTTTGTGAGAATTTTTGTTATGGACAGATACTGAATACTACCAAATGATTTTCTAAAGCTACTGAGGTGACCATATGGATTTTTCCTTTACTCTGTTATAAATCACATACATTGAACCAGGAGTGGTGGCTTATGCCTGTAATGCTAGCACTCAGGCGGCTGAGGCAGGAGGATCACTCCACGTTCGAGGCCAGCCTGGGCTACATAATGAGTTCAAGGCCAGCCTGAACTACATAGCAAGACCCTGTCTAAAAAGAGAAAAAAATTTACCAGCATTGAATTTTGAATATTGAACAAACCTTTTATTTCTAGAATAAACCCCACATGGTCCCAATGTGACAACCTTTTAATATATTGCTATTCAGTTTACAATATTTTCTGTAGAATTTTTCTATCTTTATTCAAGAAAACCATTGTCCCCTACCCCCCCCTTCTTTCTTTCTTGTTTTTGTACTAAGGGTATACTGGCCTTGCCAAACCCGTTGGAAAATGCTACTTCCTCCTAGATTTTCAGGAAAAGTTTATGTAAAATGGTATATTTCTTTTTGGAATATCTGGAAGAATTTGTCACTCAAACCACATGAGCTTAGAATTCTCTTTGTAAGGTAGTTTGCAAAAATAGGTTTCCTTAATAGAGATGGGATTATTCTGATTTTTAATATCTGCTTATGCCAATTTGGGTTAATTTTTTCCAAATAAATATCTATTTTAAATATCATGTTAAGTTTACTAGCATAAATTATTCATAACATTATCTTTTTTTTAATGTTTTAATCTGGAAGAGCCACCGCCATGCCCCCTTTTTTTTATATTGCTATATTTTGTTTTCTCTCTTGATCATCTGGTTGGAGGTTTTTCAATGTTATAAACTCATTTCAAATAATAACATTTTTACTTTGCTTTTTTTCTGTTATTTCATTTTATTGTTTCATTTGTTTACTTTTCCTTAATTCAGTTTTTCTTTTCCTCTAATTTGCTATTGTTTTACTAGCTCTTTCGAATAAAATCTTGTATTATTTCCAGCCTTTCTCTTTTCTAATACATTTATTTAAAATTATAAAACTTGAACTTATAATTTTGCCTTTAAGCACTATTTTAGTAGCATTTCACAAGTCTTAATGCATTGTATCAGTGTTACTGCTGAGTTCAAAGTATTTTCTAATATTTATTGTGATTTTTTTTTCCCTTTGGTGCCTTGGTAATATTGTAAATTTGGGAGAATTTTTCTATCACTGCTTATTTTTAGAGCAATTTATTTGTAATCAGGGAACAAATTCTGCACAACTGTAAATCCATTGAAATTTGTTGAGATGTGCTTTCTATCTTTGAATATGATCAAAGTTAATGTATGTGTAAAATGGATTTGAGAAAAGTGTGCCTTTTGCAGTTTTCAGGTGAAGTGTTCTATGTTGATTAATTGTATTGAAATAATCTCTAATTTCTCGTCATTCAGACATTAAAATAAGTATATTACACCTTCTACTTTTGATATTGACTTATCTTTCTAAATGTCCATTTTTGCTTTATATAATTTGAAAATGTTACTAGGCACTTCCAAATTTAGCACTATCATGCCTTCCTATTAAATTGCTATTTTTTATTATTGTGAAATATACTCTTTTATCTCCATAATAATCCTTGATTTAACATGTAATTCGGCTAATATTGACATAACTGCAATAATTTTTGGGGGGGTTGTTTGCATGGTAAATTTTCCATCCCCTATTTCCAAACTACTGGTGTCATAAGAGTTCTTCTAAATAGCACATTCTTTTTTTTTTTTTTTTGTACAGCACATTCTTTAGTCATGTTTTCAACCTGAGCCAGCAATTTTCACTTTTTAATTTGAATGCTAAATCAATTTACATTTAACATAATCATCAATATAGTTGGCTCCAAGTTCATTATCTTTCTCTCTCCTTCATATTCATTGTGGCTGTTTTTTGTTTGTTTGTTTGTTTGTTTGTTTGTTTTGCTTGAACTCAGGGCCTTGCTCTTGCTAGGCAGGTGCTCTACCACTGTGCTAAATCCCCAGGCTGCACTGTGGCTATTTTTGTGCCTTTTTCTTTTTGCTTTCTTTAAAATTAATAAAGTATGTTTCTATTAATCTATTTATTTCCTCCAATAGTTTTATAGCTATGCCTGGTTGAATAATTTAGTGATTATGCTAGAAATTACAATGTTGATCCTTAACTTACTGGAGTTTTTCTTAAATTAATAAGTTTATAATTTCCCCCAAAATAAAAAATAAAATCCACTTATGCCTTGTTTCCTTTTGTGCAAGGGTTGTTATATATGTTATACAACCAAAGTGACATATTTTTGTTGTCTTACAAAAGTCAATAGTATTTTATTTATTTTTTCCAGGGTACTGAGATACTTTTCTTTCAGTACAAAGAATTTATCTTTACTACTGTAGTTTCAGGTCATGGTAACCAATCGTCTCAGCTTTTGTCTGTCTCACATCTTTATTTTACTTTTTATTTATGAATGATAGTTTTGTTGGACAATGTGCTCTAATTTAGTGGAGTTTTCTTCCAGCAATTTAAAGATTTCATTTTGCCAATTTCCGGTCTTTATAGTTTCAGTTGAAAAGTTACAAATTAGTTTTCTTGTTCATTATTGCAAAGTTATTTGCTTGCCTTTAAAAAGTTTCCTTTTTTAGCTTTGTTTTATGCCGCTTGAATAAGATAGTCATGATTCCTTTGGGGTCTGCTGAGTTTCTTGAATCTATTAGTGCCTTTTATCAATTTCAAAAAGATACCTTAGCCATATTACTTCAAATATTCATTCTGGCCCATTTTCTTTCTTCTTTTTTTTGTGAATCTAATTATTCATATTAGGTCTTTTGAAAATGTTTCAAAAGTTTCTTGTATTCCACTTTGTTCTTTGTTCTTTTTATTCTCTTTACTCATCACTTCATATATTTGCTGTTAAGCTATCTCTGAGTTTACTAGTTCTGTCATTTGTGTTCAAAGTTTTATTAAATGGGGCCAATCTAGTATTAATTTCAGAAATCTAGCTTTTTTACTTCTAGGAATTTCACTTAGTTTTTAAAATAAATTCCATTTCTCTGTTGACATTCTTTATGTCTTTATCCATTTTCTTTCACATATTTATAATATTTCCAATTTCCAATATGTAAATCATCTGTGTGCTTGCTTATATTGTCTCCCTTTTCTATTAGCCGTATGTTTTCTATCTCTTATGGGTCTAATTATATCTTATAGCACAAAGGATATTGTGTGTAAAACAATCAAAAGACTAACAGTTGGTGTTTCCCCTAGAAAAGTTTATCCTTCCTTTATTAATCAGCTTAGGATAAGGGGTTAGTCAGTTACAGTTTCAGCTTTAGTTAGACTTAGCCCATCTCTGGTTTCAAATGTTTTATGACATTTACAATGTGGTTGTTTACACCCTCCTTCCAGGCCTCAATAAACACAGTCTCTCAGACGTCTGCACAGGCTGCTCGGAGTACAGTCATGTATTCGAAGCTCTTCAAAATTCCCATGCATCGTGCCAAGTCATACAACAGGCAAAAATTCCCACAGGTTTTCTTTCACACAGTACAACTCCAATACCTAGGCCACATCTGATAACTAATGCCTAAATTTGGTAAATGCTTCTACAAATGGTCAGTGATATTTGCTCAACTAGAAGTAGCCCTCTTACTTTCTGAGTTTTAGTTTTTTTTATTTTTATTACCCTTAAAACTGTCTTATGTCTTCATAAATATCATTCTGATTTTCTTAATTCATTCATTTTTTTTCTAGTTGTTGCAGCAGGGATAATGGCTTACTGCTATTTATTCCATTCTACCTAGAATTAAGATCTTTACCATCTAGAAAATTAAAAACATTAAATAATAAAAACTTCAAATAATCAATTGCTCAAAAAGTCATATTGGAAATTAAAAAAAAATGCAGAAACACCAAAAACACTACTTATCAGTTGAGTGGGTTAAGACTAAAGCAGTACTTAGTCTCACTTTTAGTGAGATATATATTTTAAGTGTATAGAGAAAGAAAAATAGAAAATTAATGAACTAAATATTCATTATGAGAAGTCAGAAAAATTGAGTATACACGAAGAAGGAATACATGAATATTAAAAAACAACCAAATTAATGAAAATAACAAAATGATTTCTTGTTTCTGGCCTAGCACGTAAGAAGCATGGGAGTCAATACCTATCCTAATGATTAATAAGGAGCTGAACGAACTGAAAAATCAATATTTCTTAGGTTGGTAATAAAAATAAGGCAAATGCCGTTCCCTAAATTGGACAGGCTGATAGGCAAACACAGATAATCACAACTTACTGGAGCAGAAACTTTTGAACCAAAAATATCCTTGGAGTTTTTGCCAGCATAGGAAAACCTGAACAGGAGTGGACAAATTGCTGAAGAGGACAAGTCTGAGACAAAAACTCCAGGGGGATGAGTTCTGTGAGTTTTACCTAGAAGCTCTACCAAGTTGTCAGAGTATATATTAGAGAAAAAAATCTCTTCAGATTTTTGGCAGGGAAAGGGAAAAAGGAACAATTTAAAAATACAAGCATGGACTCTGTTCTTAATAAGGTCCACCCTTAAGAGAAACTACTAAATGAGTTGACTGTGTTGAGCAGTGCCTGACTCGAGGGAAGGAAAACACCCAACTCCAGTCTCTTCTAGACTTACCACTGCTCTTCCACATTACAGTGGGAGACTTAGAATAATGTTACAAGACAAAAAATAAAAGGTATACAAAATAGGAAGAAAGAAATAAAAATGTCTTTTTCTCCAGGTGACATCTTTTGGATCACTGATGAGTATAGTGGCCATGATCCAATCACCTCCCAAACACCTGAGACTTTGGTGGGATATTTTAGACCTAAGACATAAGAGGAACATAGAAAATCCAAACAATAGCCACTACTGAACTAATAACTAATAACAGGAAGGTAAGAGGATATAAGACTAATATATAAAAGTCAGTAATATACTATATATCAGCGATGAGCAAGTGAAACCTGAAATTACAAACAAATACTATTTACATTAGCACAAAAAATAAAATAGGTATAAATCTAACAAAATATTCAAGATCTCTATGGGGAAAACACAAAACGCTGATGAAAAGCATCAGACTAAATAAGAGATAGTTCATATATTGAAAAACAATATTGTCAAGATGTGAATTCTCAGCTTGATCTATAGATTTAGTACAATGCCAATCAAAATCCCAGCAAGCTATCTTGTGAATATTGACAATTCTAAAGTTTATATGGAGAGGCAAAAACCAGACTAGCTAACATAATATTGAAAGCATAGAACAAAGTTGGAGGACCAACACTACTTGACTTAAAGACTTCCTACAAAATACATAGCCAAGATAGTGTAGTATTGGTGAAAAAATAAATGGATAGATCAATGCAATGGAATAGATAACCCAGTAGACCCATTAAAAATAGTTAATCTTTGACAAAGGAGCAAAGGACATATAATGGAAAAAAGATGGTAATCTCAGTGAATTCTACTGGAATAACTGAACATACATATGCACCAAAAAGATGAATCTAGTCAGACTTTAAGGTCTTCACACAGATTAACTCAAAATAGATCACAGAGCTAAATGTAAAATTCTTAGAAGATAGGGAACTATATAGATGACTTGGGGTTTAGCAATGAATTTTTAGATACAATACCAAAGGCATGATCTATGAGGAAATTGATAAACTGGACTTCATTAAAATTAAACATTTCTGCAATAAGTGAAGACAATCCACACACTTTAAGAAAATATTTGCAAAAATGTATTATAACGGACTGTTACCCAAAATACACAAAGACCTCTTAAGACCTCAAAATAAATAACAATAAGGAAACGACCTGACTCCAAAACTGCCTAAACACCGTAAGAGACACCCCACCAAAGAAAACACATAATTGGAAAATAAACATATAAAAAGATGCTCTACATCTATGTCACCAAGACAGCAATTTAAAACAACGAAATACCATTATATACCTCTTATAATGGCCCACATCCAGAAACCCGACATCAGATTCTGGCAGTGAGAAATCAGATGTGAGACAACAGAAACTTGCTCATTGCTGGTGAGAATGCAAAATGGCGTAAGAACTTTGGAAGCCACTTTAGCAAGTTCTTATAAAACTAAACACTAAATTGCCATACAGTCTGATTGTGTTCCTCAGTATTTACCCAAAGGAATTGAAAATGATGTGCACACAAAAATCTGCCCACAGATATTTATATATAGCAGCTTTATCTAGAACAGCCAGGACTTGAACCGATCAAGATATCACTTAATAAGTGGATGGATAAACTGGGGTACATCCAGAAAATGGAATATTATCCCACACAAAAAGAAATGAGTATCAAGATATGAAAGGACATGTAGGAAATTTAACTGTATATTACTAAGTGAAAGGAGCCAATCTGAAAAGGGCATATTCTAGATGATTCCAACTATATGACAAAAAAGGCAAAACTATGGAGACACTGAAAAAATCAGTAATTGTCACAGGTTAGAGAAGGAGAAAGGCATGAGTAGGAGGTGCATTGAGTTTTTAGGACAGTAAAACTGCTCTGCATGATATTATAATGGTGGACATATATCAGTATGTATTTTTGCAAATCCATACAATGTACACAACCAAGAGTGATAACTGTTTCCTGATGTAAACTGTGGACTCTGGGAAATAAGGATGTGTTGATGCAGGCTCATTAATTTTAACATATGAACCACTCTGAGAGAGGTTATTGACAATGGAGAAAGCTATGTATGTGCCAGACAGGAGGTATATGAGAAATTCCTGTACTTTCTATTCAATTTTGTTGCAGTCCTAAAATGTCTTAAAAAATAAAGTCTAATTATAAAATATAACAAAATAGTAAGAGAATATGAAACCGTTTGCTGAAAAGGCAATAAAATATGAAACTTTTGGCACTACTGTTCATAAGAAAAGGTAGAAATGAACACCCTTCAGAAGAAAAGGTAATATAGTTACACATAATATTTTTTTAAAAAACAGAATATAATTATTTTTGACAAAACTGAAAATCTAGACAAAATAAGATGTTTCAATAAAATATGACTTTCCAAAACTAATTCAGGAAGAAGTATAAAAAATGACGATTGCTATAACAATTAAATAAAAGGAAGCCACTGTTAAAAATCTATTTTTCACTGTTTCCACACTTTCTTCCTTCACTTATAACTGAAGTTCAATGTCTTTACCAGAATATTTGGGAGATAAAAAATGGTGGGGTAGAGACTGGCAACAAAAGGCAGCCTCTCCAGGACCTGGAATAGAGAAACCTGGAAAACAACAACCTGGTGAAGAGAGAAAAGAAGTAGATCTCTGGGAATTGGGAGGGAGCTGACAGAAAAACTAGAAACTCAGAGAAGTGGAGAAATGAAGTGCAACACACACACAAATGAAGCAGTCTGGTAAGCTCATCCGGGCTCCTGGGGGGACCTGTCTCTGCTGACACAAGGTCATCCCAGAGAGGGCTGGTAACTCCAGGGAGAGACAATGGACTGGACCGGCAGCTCTAGCCCTAAGAAAAGCCCATGACTACCGTAAACCACAAGGATAGTGTAGGGTTTTACTCTGAAAGTGACTTCTTCCAAAAGGCAGTCTAGAGTTGAAGAAATCCAGTGCAGTGCCTGCCATATTTGAGAGGGTTTAATCAGGAACCATTCTGGGAAGGGGTTAATTGTTTAAAACTGAACTACAGAACAATTACGGAAAAACTACACTTCAGTGTCATCCTAAAACAGTGCCTGAGTGGGAGATGGCTACAACAGACCAACATAGTGAGGGCGCAGTTTAGACACAGACCCCACCTGAGAAGTTTAAAATCAGGCTGGGAAGAACATGTGGGCCCTGCGCTCTGTGGTGAGAAGCCAGGCTGGTTGTATGTGGCTCTCCAAGGGGCCATATAAAAGATATATTATAGGACACAGAGAGATAAATTTTTTGCAAAAGAGAAGGGGACCAATGGATGGAGGTGTGGGGGAAAGGGATGAGGGAGAGGGAATGAAAAAAGAATTAAAATGTATTATATACATGTACCAACTCCCTATGATGAATGCAATCATTATTTACTGCAAACATGTACTAATAAAAATTTTTAAATAACCATTCTAAGTGACCTTCAAATAGGTTTACAGGCAAATTTTAAATGATCTCTGTATACACCCTCATTTCATACAAATTAGTCTATAGAAATAAAAGGTAAGGAAGCCGCTCCAAATTATTTATAAGACTATATTTACCTTCATACTTGAACCAGAAAATTAGACTATCTCAGAGAAAGTATGAAATACTCATGATCAAGGGTTAGGGTTAGGCTTAGGGTTAGGGTTAGGGTTAGGCTTAGGGTCAGAGTTAGGCTTTGGGTTAGGGTTAGTGTTAGGCTTAGGGTTACAGTTAGATTTAGGGTTAGGTTTATGGTTAGGGTTAGAGTTAGGATTAAGTTTAGGTCTAGTCATATCAGGACACCTCTCTTGAAGAGTAAAGGCATTTCCTTTCACAGAGAATCCCCCCATTCAGATAATATTGCAACATCTCACCTAGAAGAAGGGAGAGGAAGATCCTTATTGAAGCGTACAACAGAATCCCATTATTTTTACCCAAATATTAGTATAATTTCATTAATAGATTCTTCTTAATTCATTGTGTTTGGCTAATACCCAGAACTTGGAAATAATTGTTTTGAACAAGTTTGTTCAATATCATACTTGATTTAGTGAAGACAGTGTGCAAAACCTCTTTACCATCTTCCAAATTTGTGCTGTTCAAATGTTGTTCAAGTTGCATTTTTCTTCAATGTGATTTTTCCAGTCAGTTAGGCTGATTTTTCCAGTTACTTAACTTGTATTTTTCTAAAACCAGAATCTAAGAAACTCATCTTTCCCAAAAAGACATTCATAGATAAAAATTAAAGGATAGAAAATAACATTTCATGTACCAGGACCCTGAAAAGAAGCACAGGTAACAATTCTAATATTAGACATGGTAAACTTCAAGATTCTTAGACAAAGATAAATTACCAAACCTAACCTAAGAAGCTATAGATATACTTAAAACCCAATGACAAGCAATTAAATTGGGACAGTAATAAAGAATTTACCAATTAAAAAAAACCCAAGCCCTGATGGATTCATGTCTGAATCATACAGAATTTAAAGATGTTACATCACCAATACTCCTCAAGTTCTTCAAAGAAATTGAAAGGCATGGAGTGCTTCCAAATTCATTTATGGAAGCCAGCATCATCCTGACCCCAAAACTGGATAACCAAGACCCAAGTAAAAAAGAGAACTATTGACCAATCTCTTTAATGAACATAGATGCAAAAATCCTCAATACGATATTAGCAAATAGAATGCAGCACATTAACAAAAAGATCATACATCATGATCAAATGGATTTCATCCCAGAGATGCAAGGATGGTTTAATATATGTAAGTCAATAAATGTAATATATTGCATAAATTGGAGCAAGGTCAAAATGTAATACATCACATAAATATGATCCATCATATCAGTAGATGCAAAAAAAGCTTTTGACAAAAATCTAACACCTCTTCATGATAAAAACCCTGAAGAAAACATATATTGAAGGACCACACCTGTATATGATAAAGAAAGCATTCTACTAAATAGCCAGCATACTACTAAATGGGGAAAAACTAAAAGCATTCCCCCTAAAATCAGGAACAAGACAAGGATGTCCACTATCACATCTTTGATTCAGCATAGTACTTGAAACATTAGCCAGAGCAATTAGGCAAGAGAAAAAAATAATAAAAGGGATACATACAGGAAAGGTAGAACTCAAATTATCGTTATTCGAAGCTAACTTAATACTGTATATAGAAGACCCAAACAACTCCACCAAAAAACTCTTAGAATTAATAACCAATTTCAGCAAAGTAGCAGGATACAAGATCAACACAGAAAAATCATTAGCATTTGTGTACACCAACGATGAACTGGATGAGAAGGAAATTCTGAAAACACCATTCACAATAACTTCAAGAGAAATGTACCCTAACTAAGGAAGTAAAAGACCTCTACAAAGAAAACTATAGTATTCTGAAGAAGGAGATTGAAGAGGACATCAGAAAATGGAAAGATGTCCCCTGCTCGATAGGCAGAACCAATATTGTCCACATTTCCAAAACTGTTATACAGATTCAATGCTGTTCTAATCAAAATACCAACAGCATACTCTACAGATTTAGAGAAAACAATCCTAAAATTCATATGGGGCCAGAAGAAATCCAGAGTAGCAAAAGCAATTTTGGGCAACAAGAGCAAAGTAAGAGGCATAGGAATATCCGGCATCAAGCAATACTACAAAGCAATAGTGATAAAAACGGCATGGTACTGGAACAAAAACAGATAAGTGAATCAGGGAACAGAATTGAGGATACAGAAATCTCCCTAAACATATTCTATGACTTGATCTTGGCAAAGGGGCCAAAAGCATATGTTGGAGAAAAGATAGCCAATTAAACAAGTGGTGTTGGGAAAACTGGCTTTCTGTTTGCAGAAGATCAAAACTGCACCCTTATCTCTCACCGTATACTAAATCAAAATAAAAATGGATCAAAGATCTAAACATTAAAACAGATAAATTAAACCTACTGGAGGATAAAACAGGTAAAACACTTGAAAACATAGGTGAAGGAAAGGATTTCCTAAACAGAACCTCAACTGCACTAGAAATAGCAAGAATCATTGAATGGTATTATATAAGACTAAAACTCTGTACAGCAAAAGTGTCAATCAGTAGAGTGAAGAGACAACATAAAGAATTAGAAAAAAATGTTGCCAGCTCTTCCTCAGACAGAGGACTAATGTCTAGAACATACAAAGAACTTAAGAAAATTAAACCATCTAAAATTAAAGGCCCAGTCAAGAAATGGACTAGAGAAATGAAATAGACACTTCGCACAGGAATAAATGCAAATGGTTAACAAATATACGAAAAAATATTCAACATCTCTGGCCATTAGACAAATGCAAATTAAGACAACACTAAAATTTCCTCTTACTCTAGAAAGAACAACAATCATTAGGAAGTCAAACAATGACAAATGCTGGCATGGCTGTTGGTGGGAATGTAAATTAGTACAACCATTACGGAAATCAGTATGGAGATTGCTCAAGGAACTGAAATTAGAAATTCCATATGACCCAACTATCCCCTTGCTGGGTATTTTCCCCAAAGAGCTTATGGCATTATACTGTAGCAATGCACACATACCAATCTTTATAGCAGCACAATTCATAATAGCTAAATCCTGGGAGCAGCCTGTATACCTATCAACAGATGACTGGATAAAGAAAATGTAATATCTATGTATAATAGAATATTACTTGTCTAGAAAGAATGATAAATTTGGGATATTTGCAGGAAAATGGATACATCTGAAAAATATAATTTTGATTGAAGTAAACTAGACACAAAAGTTTAAACACTATATGTATCTCTCATATTAGTGAGGCAAAGTACAAACAAAGAAAATGATAAAAGATGGACAGAAAGGGATAAAAGGATGTATCTCTTGTAATAGGGAAGTGGTCTAAGGGAACAAGGGTGAGAGGTGAGGAAGAGGGGAAGGGAAAATAAGAATAAAGATATGTCATTTACAGGACTCTACTAAATCCAATTAATGTAAACATTATAGCCCATTACAAGAATGAAAGATGGGGTAGAACTGGAGGAGGAGAAAGAGAGGGGGGAAGCAGAAGGGGATTCAAAACAAAAGAAAGAAAGATGCTGTAATATGTACATGTAACTATTCTCCAAGATGATTTTAAACTACATGAACTGCAAACGTGTATAAATAAAATAAAACATTTAAAAAATGATGCCGCAGTAAAAAAAAAATAAGAAAGAAAGAAAGAAGAAAACTTTTCCCTAAGATTTGGAAAACGACAAGGATTGTCTGTTTTCACAACTTATTCACTGCTGTACTAGAGGTTCTAGCTAGAGCAATGAAATAAAGAAAAGTAGTTAAGTGCCATTCACACTGGAAATGATGATGTAAAACGTCACTGGAAATGAAGATGTCAGATCTCTGCTGACAAAATGATCTTGCATGTAGATATTATAAGAAATCCACATGAAACAATTTAGTGGGAATAAGTCCAGCAGCTTTCAGGAGAAAGATCAATAGATAAATATCAATTGTATTTCTATACCCTAGCAGTGAACAAGCCAAAAATGAAATTAAGGAAACAATTCTACTTATAATAACATGAGAAGAATACAATACTCAGGAATAAATCTAAGAAAAGATGTTGCTCATGTTGAGAACGTCCCCCAAAGGACTCGTGTTCTGAGTTGGGGTTTTGGAAGGTGACTGAATCTTGAAGGCAAGATGGCTGACTTGCTGTTAGGTGGTGGGTTCTGGTCTGAGGAGGTGGTCACGGGGTGGGTGGGTGGAGGGTACCTGGAAGGGTCTGTCTCGCTCCCTAGAGCCTCCCTTTGTTCTCTCCTTCCAAGGTGAGAGGCTTTCTTCCCACCATGCCATTTCTGTGTTTAAGCTAGCAGAATATAGACTGAAAACTCTGAAATTCTGAGCCACGAGCCAAAATAAACCTCTCCTACTTTAAGCTGTGGGTATTGGGTGTCTCGGCAATAAGAAAGTGATGCAGACAGATGTGCAAAACTTATAAACTGAAAACTACAAAACACTGAAATTGAAGAAGACCTGATAAAATAAAAGGGTCATTTTTTTTATCTATAGACTGCAAGACTTAATAGTGTCAAGATGTCAACCCTACCCCAAATTAATCCATAGATTCAACACAATCTTTACAAAATTCCACCTGTTCTTTCTTTTGTTTTCAGAAGTATAAAGCCTGATCCTAAAATTAATATTGAGATGAAAGAATCCAGGATAAACAAAACAATCTTGAAAAAAAAGTGAAGTTGTAGGCCTCACACGTACTGGTCTCAAAACTTACTGTAAAGCTAGAGTCATCAAGAAAATAGAGAACTGGTGGTATAAGGCTAGATACAAATCAGTGGAATAGAATTGAGAGTCGAGAATTAAACACTCACATATATGGTCAGTTGATTTTTGACAAATGTACCAAAAATATTCAATAGGGGAACGAACATCACTTTTAACAATAGTGCTGGGACAACTGGATACGTAGAAGAACAAAGTTGGATCCCTGCATTACACCATATAAAGACATTAGCTCAAAAGAGACCAAAAATCAAAAGCATAAGATACAACTAGAAAACTCTTTTAAAAAGTATAAGCATAAATCCTCATGACTTTGGATTAGGCAAAGATTCTTAGATAGGACACCAAATGCACAAGGAACAAAAGAAAAACAGATAAACTGGACTTCCTAAAAATTAAAAATTTTTGTACATGAAAGGACATTACCATGAAAGTTAAAAGACAACCCATAGAATGGGAGAAAATATCTAGACATCATATTATGAAAAGGGACGTATATCCAGAACAGTCAAGTAACTCTTATAAATCATAAATTATGACACTCTGATTAAAAAATGGACAGTGGATTTAAAAGGGACACTTCTCCAAGGAAGATATACAAATGCATAATCATCATATTAAAAGATGCTATTATTAGATAAATGCAAATCAAACTACAATGAGATAGCACTTCAGACTCATTTTGATGTATCTAACCCAAAAGATGGAAAATAACAAGTGTTGGCAAAGATGAAGAGCAAATGGAACTTTCATACATTACTCATGGGAATATAAAATGGCACAGCCACTTTAGAAAACAGTGTGACAGTTCCTTACAAAGTAAAATATGGATTTATAATATGATCCAGCATTTTCACTTCTAGATTTATAACCAGGGGAACTGAAAACATATGCCCCCGCAAAAGTTTGTATAAAGATATTCATAGCAACAACATTCATTGCAATTAAAAAGTGGAAATAATTAAAATATCCATCAATGGATGGATGCATGGATAAACAAAATGCAGAAGTATATCCATATGATGGATTATTCTTCAGCCATAAAAGAATTAAGTGCGAACATATGCTTCAACAGGGATGAATCTTGAAAATGTTACACTAACAGAAAAGAGGCCAGACATAAAAGTTTCTTTTTGTATGATTCCATTTATATAAAATACCTAGATGAGGCAAGTTTATAGAGACAGAAAGAAGACCAGGGACTGGGTTGGGGGTAGATGAGAAATAACTTCTAATAGGCCTGGGGCTTCCTACTCTCCTCCTCCTTCTCTTCTCCCTCCCCGCCCAGTCCCCCTCCTTCCCCTGTAGCCTCTGCAGTACTGGAGATCGAACCCAGGGCCTTCACCATGAGTTTCATCCCCAGCCCTTTTTTGTTTTGAGACAGGGTCTTGCTAAGTCATTAAGATGCCCAAACTGGGCTCCGGCTTGTGCCCTCCTGCCTCAGCCTCCCAGAGAGCTAGGATTGTAGGTGTGCCCCACTGCACCCAGTTCACAGAGTTTTTTGGGGTGGACCATGAAAATGTTTTGAAATTAGCTAGTTTTAGAAATTAGAAAAATGTTTTGAAATTAGATGATTGTACAACTTTGTGAATATACTACAAGCTACTGATTTGTATACTTTGATAAAGGTGGATTTTCTTCTATGCAAATTATGTCTCAATTATAAAAAATAAGGAATATGGAGGGAAAATTAGAATCTTTCCCCTGCAGGTGACTGCAAGGCTGCATCTCGGTGTGAGGCCTGGACAACAGTGTGACTGGGATTGAGCTTCACTTGCCATGCTGGCCAGGTGCTCTTGGAGAGTGTGGAGCCTGGCAGCCGAGGTGGCAGCTCGATGGCTTCTTAGCCCACTCCCCGGTCCAGCCTTGCTCCCATCTTGGCCTCTGACAGCAGCGCAAAACGCCTTGGCTCGGGCCAGGATTCCTCCCGGAAACCGCCTGGTAACTGAGTTTACTGCTGTTGCTCTCCCGGCCCTCCCTTCGGGCTGCACTTTGCAGCTGCCACCAAAGCCCAGCGTGGTTGTATTTGTGAGCTTCTTTACTCACCCGAGATTCGGTTGGCAGATGTTCTCTGGTCCATACCTCTCCTCTACCCGAAGCTATCTCTAGGTTTGCTTTTTCTTGTCTTGCCATCTGTCAGTCACTGGCTGATTTACAAAAATTAGCATTATCCTCAGTTTTTTTCTTTTTCCTTCCAAGTATACAGAAAACACTTCATGCTTACAACAAAAAAAGTTACAATCTGCAAATAGCTGGAAAGAGGAAAGGCTGTAAGCAGTAAGTAATGAAAAGTCACAAAACAACCATAATACAATAAAATGAAATACATAGAAGGAGGAAAACATTAATTTTTATGCTGAAGGAGACTCGAGAAATAATCTGGCAAAGAAATCAACAATACAGAATGTTAAAACCTTATGCTTGGTTATTGTTTTTATTTACTTTATCTTATGATGCTTTGACATTCTTTATTTTTACTATAGTTTCATGTTTATTTGTATTTCTCCCAAAACTCATGATCTATTTATAGCTCTATCAATTTTTCTTTATTTTCTGAGTACTGTGTTAATTGTACATACTGACAGGATTCAGGGTATTTTAATACATGAATACAGCGTGCACTGACCAAATCCAGCTTTTCTTGTCTCCCTCATCCCACCCTCTAGTAATCACTATCCTATATTCAGGTTGACTTTTTTTTTTTTTTTAATGTTAACTTGCAGATAACCTGCAGCACTTGTCTTTCTGTGCCTGGCTTATTTCATCTAACGTAATGTCCTCCAGTTCCATTAATTTTGCCGCAGATGACAGAATTTCATTCTTTGTGGCTATAATAATAATGTGTGTATATACACCACATTTTCTTTATGCATCCACCTACTAATGGTGTCTAGTTAATGCTATACCTCAGCTAATGTGAATAGGGCTGAACTAAACATGGGTGTGTAGGTATTTATTCAGTATGCTGATTTTATTTGCCATGGTTGTATACCCAGAAGTGGGGAGCTGGATCACAGATCATAGATCTATTTTAGTTTTTTGAGGAACCTTCATACTGTTCTCCATGGCTGCATTGATTTATATTCCTTCTGAAAATGTATAATTCCCTTTCTCCATATCCTCACCAACACATTTGTTGTTAGTTGTTACTGTTTTTGTCTTTTGATTATAGCCATTCTGATTAGAATGATATGATTATAGACTCAGGAAGAGACTGTCCCTTGTAAAGGCTTGCTAATTCCTCAAGACAGTAAAACACTTTCTTGGGAGCACACTTGTCATATGCAAGCCATCCACCTCATTACGTATCTCTCGCATGCTGAGCCAGTAGTTTCTCAGCCCTAAATCATACCAGGGTTAGGGACGAGGCCAGTAGAGACTATGCGTATTGTCCAAAGTCCACGAGGATTATTTAAATTTACCAAGTCCTCAACTGTTTACTCTGTCTTCTCTTGTTCTTCTTGAAGCAGCACCCAAAATGTTCCAGCCTACACTTATTCCCTGTTCTTCTGTCTCCTGACCAAAACTTGGTGCTTTCCCTCTGTCCCCTTCTCTTAGCAGGTGTGCAGAATACAATTCTTTCAGTGGCACTGACCTTTGTATGTCATCACTCGGCCATCTCTATACACTTAAATCTGTCTGGCACAAATCATGCTTGATTGAAGAGTTTCCGAAGCCGTAAGTATGAACTAAATTAGACACACAAACTTAAACATTGTATAGTGTCCCTTACATGAGAGACCCAAAATATAAATAAAGAGAAAAATAAAAGATACATAACAGAAAACAGGGAGATAGGTCTTTTGCAAAAGAGAAGGGAACTAAGAGATGGAGGGGGGAGGGAGAGGAGGGTAAGGGAATGAAAAAAGAATTACGATGTGTTATGTACATGTACCAACTCCCCCAGAGGAACATAATCATTATGTACAGCAAACATGTATCAATAAAAATAAAAATTAAAGAATCCATATGCATGACAAAACATTTGTTCAATCAATCTGATGCAGATAACAGAAGCAATGAGAGGTGTGCAGTGTTTTAATTTTTTCAAGCCAAAAAGTTTAATTTTAAATATTCTGTGTGGAGAGTTTTAGGGAGATCTAATGCTCTGTGTCTGGATTATGGGTGGGTTTTGCAGGGTTATCACTTACAAAAATTCTCCAGGCTGGGCTTGGAAGATCTGTGCAGGTTGCTACAGGGATGTTATGCTTTTTAACAAAAAAGAAAGAGTATATGCATGCTCTTTAGGACTAAAAGGTAGCAACTGCCTGAGCCTAGAGTGCCAACCAGGGCTGCCAGTGGGGAGTAGCAGGAGTGAAGGGTGGAGACAAGTTGGGCAGAGAATACTTTTTACTATTATCACTGTAGTGTCATGTTGACTCTTTCAGTCAAGTAAAACATTTCAATCAAAATTATAAAAGTTTAAAATTATTATTACACCAAAATGAAGAATGATACATATTAGGAGATGCAAAATAAATCAAAGCATTAATTATAATCCTTTTGATGACTGCTGTTATAGTTTGTGTCTAGATGGCCCCACAAAGCCTCATGCAGTCATAGGTGGGCATTTTCAGAGGTGGATGGCTCTAGAGTGTGTGATTACTAAATTAGTCCACTGATTGGTTTGGCATAGTTCTGCTGGGATCAAGGATGTGATGGTGGGATTAAGGGTATTAGGATTAAGGGCAGGTAGTCTGGATAGAGTGTAAGGGACAGAAAGAGGCTTGTCTACCTCCTCGCTGACCTTGCTTCCTTCTGCCCGTCTGCCTGCCACTCTGCCTTGGATCCAGCCAATTGTGGACTAAAACCTCCACAAACTGTGAGCTAAATAAGCCTTTTCTCCCTTAACTTTGGGTGTTGGGTATGTTGTCTCAGCAATGAGAGAAGAGTAACTAAGACAAGTGTTAAGAGCTTGTTGCATTTTTCACATTAATTTTTTTACCAACTGAAATTTTTCTTGAAATAATTGTAGATTCAGATTAATTTGCAAAGAGAGTGATCTTGTACATACTTTAGTTGGTTTTCTTCATATTTTACAAAACTGTAGTATAATATCACAGTCAGAATGCTGACATCGGGGCTGAGGATTTAGTCAGCGGTTAGAGTGCTTGCCTTGCAAGCCCAAGGCCGTGAGTTCGATCCCCAGCACCAAAAAAAAAAAAAAAAAAAAAAAAAAATGCTGACATTGTGTCAATAAAGATAATAGAGCATATTTAGATTTCCAGAGTTTTACTTGTATTTATTTATAATGTGAACTTATTACTGTGGTCAGCTTGAGCCGGAACGCCCAGCTGGACTGAGTCAGTGTGGCTCTGGGTGTAGAGGATCCTCCTGAGGATGCAACATAAAGGATAACGGGAGCAGAAGCTAGTTGGCCGGCTGTTTCCCAGGAGAAGCTCTGCTGCGGCTGGTTCTCCCAAAGGGAACTCGGCTGTTCTCGTTGAGGAAGGAGCTCGGGGCCTTGCTGTCGTCTAGGAAGGCTGCTGTTGCTTCAGGGGAGCTCTGGTCTCCATCTCTGCTACGAGCATTGAATCCTGGTTCCAGTAAAGATTTCTTCAGCTGTCATCTGCAGACACAGACGTACACGGGACAGTGCTGTGGGCTCCTGGCCCTTGATTGGATCTTTTGGGTCTCCAGTGCCTAGATAGACATTCGGTACTTCCTGCATTTGGCTTATGGGTGAAGGTTATAACTTGTAAATGTCCTGTATTAAATCTGCTCTCTTGCAAACCATTGACTCTAGAAAGGTAACTAATACAGTATGTATTTATTTGTTCTTCTGTGATTTTTCTCACCTGTGTAGTTTCCTGTATCTCTAACCACAGCCAAGATATCGAACAGTTTCAACGCCACAGCAGTTCCTGCCGCCCTTTGGTACACACGGGCCTCCGTCAGCAACACTTTCATCCTACCTGATGTCTGGCACCACCAACAAGCTCACCATCTAAAAAATTTTCTCATTTCAATCACGTAACCTTATAATTGGTAATCTTTTGAGATTTTTCTTTTTTTCACTCAAGAAATGCCTGTGAATTTGTTCAAGTTGTTGTGTGTATCTATAGTGTTTTCCTTTTTATTTAATTTTTCAGAAGAGCATTCCATGGTAGGAATTACAGACAGTTTTCTCGGTCCCCTACTGAAGAACACATTTCCACTATTACAGATGAAACTGCCATGACCTTTTGTGTCCAAGATTCTGAGCAATTGCCAGGTTTTATTTTTCTAAGATAAATGTCAAGGAGTATGATTGTTGGGTTGTATGACAACTGCCTATTTAGTTTACTAGAAACTATGAAACTCTTTGTAGAGTGGCTGTACAATTTTACCCTCCAACCCACTATGTCTGTGTGATCCAACCTCCCAATTTTGATGGCACTTGCTATTTTAGTCATTTGGTTAGTGTAGTGGTATCTTGTTGCAGTTTTAATTTACATTTCTCTAATGACTAATGATGTTATTTTGCGTACTTATTTAACATTTGTATATGTCCTCTGTAGTGAAATGTCTACTCATGCCTTTCGCTCATTTTCTAATTGATGTGCTTTTGTTTTTACTGCCAAATTTTGAGTTCTGCATATACATATTCTAGACACTTATCTTTTATCAGATATATAGTTTTAAACTATTTTATTACAGACTATGGCTAGTTTTTTTTTTAATCCTGTACACATGGGCTTCCATAAAGTAAAGACATTTAATTATTCCAGGTATTTGAGGCTGGTTCAACATTCAAAAATCAACCAGTATAATCTACCATATCAACAAGCTAGAGAAGAAAAATCATATGATCATACCAGTTGATACAGAAAACGTCTTTGACAAAATCCACACTCATTCATGATGAAATCTCCCAGAATACTAAGACTAGAGGGTAACTTCCTCCATGTGATAAAGAATGTATGAACATTCCTGTAGCAGATGTTATACTTAATGGTAAAAGATTGAGTGATTTGGTGAAAATCGGTCTCTAAGACAGGAACGAAGCAAAGATGACTACTTTCACCACTTTTATTCAACACAGCATTGGAGACCCTAGCCTACTCATGGTGTACAACTTTGTTGTGTACGAATCGGTAACAAACAAGCAGGAACCCTTATGGGGAGACAAGAGACAGGCATACACAGATCTTACCCATGATCTGTTTCCCATAAAGGGGAAGCTATGTCTTTTATCCTCGTCTTCCTTGCCAACAAAGTATGGAATATGCCCTCTCCTGTCCCCTTCCTCTCACTGAAGGACCGAGTAACAGTCGGCGGGGGCACCACAATGTCTCCAAGAGTGAGAATAGCCATTAATCTATATCCTACCCAGGAAAGAAATCCTCTAAAACACGAGGAAGCAATCTCAAAAAACCATACTTCTGAGCAGTAGAAATTCTCCTACCCAACCTAGCCTGCTCCAAGTCGTAAGATCTTGTCTCTTTCCTTTGTTAACTGCCCATCTGATCTTCGACAGAGCTGTGTTCTCTTCAGCCTTCTTCTTTCCAAGCCAAAGCCCCTTTCACATTCATCCCTCCTCCTCAGTTAAAGCTTCTGCCAGTAAATTCATGCTGTCGCCTCAATTTCAATTTCTGTTATCATGGAGGCAAGTTACTGTGTGTGTCTTGCATCGGGTGTGCTAATTTAGAATAGGAATAAAAGTAAATGATCATTTTTAAGCAAAATATGTGTCATTAAGACCTCAAATGTGGTGGGCCACTGTGGTAGATGCCACAGTCATTTCAAGTCCCCTTCTCCCCATGTCCAAGTCACCACGAAACCTACAAAGCATACAGTTGCTTTTCCAAAAATGCTTTGCCATAAGTTCAGCAATCAAGAATGGTACTGGCGAATGAGAAACAAAGGAAAACATGCCAGAGGGCTCTGGGAAAGGTTTTTTGTTTTTTGGTTTTCTCTCTGACGGCCCCAGCTTTCTCGGAGGAAGTGATGCTTGAAACTGTTGGGGCAATCGTGTGATTCAGAGGCCGTGAGGCTGCCGCCCTAACATTGTGGATCAGTTGGGTCAGCTGTGTTTCCAGAATCTCCTATTTCTAAACTTCAAACAGTGAATGATTTTATGGTTTACGCCAATGTTCGATTTTTCTGTTCCTTGCAGCCAAAAGCATTCCTACCAACAGACTCACTCAAGTTGACTGAGGTTCGGGACCCAGCGATTCAGGGTTAGCACTGTTGTACATTTCTCCTGGTTCCTTCCTCAGTACAAAGACTCCTTGGCACAGTGAGGAATAATATCTCTTCCCATTTTCTGCTCATTCTTCTCACCTTGAATGAGTCAGACATACTCAGACATTTTCTCTGACGGTCCTCCTTAAGCACTTTGACAGAATGCAACAGCAAACAGAGTAACTAAACAAAGGGGTTGCTATTGCGAAATTGGCCTTGTACATCCGTGTAAAATAAACATGCTCAATAAATCATCACCAAATGGAGATTTTGCAACAGTGTGTCTTTAGTATGCAGTCAGGAAGTTTCTTTTGCTGAATGTGCATTAATGAACAAAGACTAGAAGCTACATTTAAAATAATGATCTCATTAAACATTCATAGCACAGCCGTAAATTTTTCCAAAGAGTTGCAATATTGTGAACCATCTTTAATAATACCTAGGAGGAAAATTTTCAAAATACTAATCTGAGGGCCCAGGGAGCTGCTGAAGCAGCACTGAAATTTTTTTTCTCAGCAAGAGGCAATCTGAATTGACAAAACCGGTTTCACTCTGTAAGGTGTGGAATGTCAGAGGGGTGCTTTTGTGTGAGGAAAAAATAAGCAAAGGCCAAGAGTAGTCGATTATTGTGGGGAAGACATTAGGGCAAACCCACTCTGAAACTCCGTAGCACACAACCTCAGGAACTCAAAAGGAACAAGAGGCAGAGACCGAATCAGAGTGCTCCCTAGAACATGAACATCTGTCCACCTGCACGAGCTTTTTAAAACGTGTAGGATGGCATCGATGTTACAGTGAGTCGAGATTTGTAAGGACCAGAGAGATAATAGCTCTTTCAGTATAATGGCGAAAACTCATGTAAGATTACCCCGAAAAGACGCTTACACTGACTCTTCTGTTGCCCACTGACCCTGAAGGATGCCTTTGAGGTTGGAAAGCCAGGAATCTAGACAGATGCTCCACAAGTCTGACGACCTCCTGGATAGGGTTAGGGGTACTTCTTACGTTGACTTCGGTGTGCTCAGCACAGATCTACTCTTTCAGCATAACATACAGCGCTCCGCTGCCAATACATTTTTTTTTTCTTTGCCAATACATTCTTATTTTGCTTTTAATTGGATCTAATTCTAGATGGTCTTTTAAAGTGTTGAAGGCTAGACCCACTGATTTAATGGTATTCAGCAAAATTTATATCTGACATTAAACTTGAAGTGACAAGAAATCTGAGCAATCTTCAGCCAAATGTTTCATTACCACTGCAGGATACAGCAGTCTTTTGTTTCCTTGAAGATGGAAACCACATGCTGGTGCGAGTTAGCTAGTGATCGTGTACTAATGTACTACACTCAAAAAAAGTAAGTCATATCCAGTAGTAATAACACCTGCTATATTTTTGCATGTGTACTATGAGACATTTCAGAAGGTTTTTTATAATTAAGAAATGGTTTCCTTGGAATGCTTCTAGAATAGCATTATGGTTGGTTATTAACCAACTCTTCTTAAGCAATTCCCATAAAAATATAGGCAAACTGGAAAAGTTAGAGATGAATTTAAGTGAGAAAAAATTAGGAAAAAAAGTACTACTTATAATAGCACCGAGAAAAATTAAATACTTAAGAATTAACCTAACCAAGGAAGTGAAAGACGTCTACAACAAAAACTATAGTACTCTGAAAAAGCAGATTGAAGAGGGTATCAGAAAATGGAAAGATGTCCCCTGCTCCCAATTGGCAGAACCAACATGGTCAAAAAGGCCATCCTTCCAAAACTGATATACAGATTCTATACAATTCAAATCAAAATACCAACAGCGTTCTTCATGAAAGTACCTAAAATAATTCTGAAATTCACATGGAATCAGAAGAGACCTATAACAGCAAAAATGGTCCTGGGTAACAAAGTGAGAGACATCACAATCTTGAATTTGAAATTATATTATAAAGCTACAGTGTCCCAATCAAAATACCTGGCTTTCCCACATTCAGAAGATTAAACCTAGACCCATATCTCTCACCATGCACTAATCTAAAATCAAAACAGATCAAAGATCTAAATATTAAAACAGAAACACTATATCTGGTGGAGGATAGAATAGGTAGAACTCTTGAAGACACAGGTGTAGGCAAAGACTTTATGAACAAAACCTTGATTGCACAGGAAATATCACAAGGAATCAACAACTGGGATTTCATTTATTGAAAAGCTTTTGCACAGGAAAAGAAACCATCATCAGAGTGAAGAAACAACCCACAGAGTGGGAAGATTTTTTTCCAGCTGTTCTTCAGACAAAGGACTAATATCTAGAATATATGAAAACCTCAAAAAAATCCGACCCCCCCAATTTAAAGACCCAGTTCAAAAATGGGCATCTGAAATGAATAAACACTTCTCAGATGGAGTAGAAATGGCAAATAAATTATGAAAAAATGTTCAACATCACTGGTCATTCAAGAGATGCAAATTAGAACAACACTGAGATTTCATCTAATTCCAGAAAGAATGGCTGTTATCAAGAAGTCAGCCAATAACAAATGCTGGCACAGCCGTGGGGAGAAACAAGAATCCTTCTCCACTGTTGGTGGGAGTGTAGCCTGGTGCAACCACTGTGGAAATTTGTGTAGAGAGTCCTCAAAAAACTAAAAGTAGACGTCCATTTGACCTAGTTATTCCCTTTTTAGTATCTTCCTGAAAGAATTAAAAGCTTCATACCACAGCGATATCTGCATACCCATGTTTTTAGCGGCACAGTTTGTAATAGAACCGTGAGAACACCCCAAAGGCCCACCAATCGATGAATAGATAAAGAAGATGTGGGTTTTTAATACAAGGAAGTACTATTCTGCCATAAAGAAAGATAAACTTGAGACACTTCTAGGTAAATGGATGCACCTTGGGACCATACTCTTAAGTGAAATAAATTGGGCACACATGTTCAATATTGCATGGTTTCTCTGATGTGAGAAACTGAAAGGGTAAATAAGGACCAAAATGTACAGCAGATATTTTGAAATCCAGAGAAAATGTTCAAAAGGGAAGGGGAACTAGGAAGGTGTGAAGCAGAAAGGAAGAAAAGGGAAACAAAAAAAAGAGACTAGAAGGAAAAAATGGAAACAAAGCTTTTGTACAAAAGGAGGGGAAGGGTGTTGAGGGGAGGGGAGGAGAATGGGAAAAAAAGAAGCAGCAAGATATAT
This sequence comes from Hystrix cristata, assembly GCA_004026905.1. Classification (NCBI taxonomy): domain Eukaryota; kingdom Metazoa; phylum Chordata; class Mammalia; order Rodentia; family Hystricidae; genus Hystrix; species Hystrix cristata. Next base: position 47,781 of record PVJO010005071.1, on the reverse strand, counting down.
CATGTCCAGGTACAAATTCCCTATGATGAATGTTATCACTATGTATATCTAAAATGTACCAATAAAATGACTTTTAAAAAAAGAATGTCCGCAACTTGAAAAAAAAAATAAAGCTACAGTGATAAAAACAGCATGGTACTGGCACAAAAACAGATGTGTAGATTAATGGAACAGAATACAGGATGCATAAAAAACCCCAAGCACATTCAACTATTTGCTCTTTGACAAAGAGACCAAAATCTACACTGGAGGAAAGACAGCCTCTTTAATAAATGGTGCTGGGAAAAATGGCTATCCACATGCAGAACATTGAATCTAGACCCATATGTCTCACCGTGTACTAAACTAAAATCAAAATGGATCAAAGATACAAGTGTGAAAAGAGAAGATGAAGTAGATAAATCTCTTACAGTCATGGGCATACACAAGGACTTTCAGAACAGAACTCCAGTTACACAGGAAATAGTACCAAGAACCAATAAACAGGATTATATAAAATTAAAAACTTCTGGGGCTGGGGATTTAGCTCAGTGGTTAGAGTGCTTGCCTTGCAAGCGCAAGGCCCTGAGTTCGATCCCCAGCACCAAAAAACAAAAAAAAACAACAAAAAAAAAACAAAATTAAAAACTTCTGCACAGCCAAAGGAGCACCCAACAGAGTGAAGAGATAACCTACAGAATGAAAAAATGGGAAAAACATTTTGCCAGCTATTCCTCAGGCAGAAGACATTAGTCTACTCTGACATAAAGTCTTTTGCATATCTAGAATATGTAAGGAACTCAAAATAATTAAACACCCCCCAAAATAAAAGAACCCAATCAAAAATGGGTAACTGAAGTTAAAAGACACTTCTCTGAAGAAGAAATATGAATGGCCAATAAGTACATGAAAAAATGTTCAACATCGCTGGCTATTAGAGAAGTGTATATTAAAACAGCACGGAGATTCCATTCATACTCCAGAAAGAATGGCTGTCATCAAGAAATCAAATAACAAGTGTGGGGAGGCTGAGGAGGAAAAGGAACACTTCTACATTTTTGTGGGAATGGAAACTCATATAACCACCATAAAAATTAGTATAGAGATGCCTCAAAAAATCAAAACTAGGAATACCATTCAACCCAGCTCTACCCCTTCTAGGTATCTTCCTGAAAGAGTTCAAAGCACATATTACAATGACACATGCATACTCATGGTTATGGCAACACAGTCCAAAATAGCTAAATCTTGGATGTGGCCTGTATGTCCATCAACAGAGGAACGGCTGGAGACAATGTGGTATTTACACACAGTGGGGTACCACTCCGACATAAAGTAGGATACACTTGAGTCACTTCTAGGGAAAGTGATGCACCTTGAAACCATAATGTTAAGTGAAACAAATCACATACACAAAAGCTTAAGTATTATGTGGTTCCTCTTATATAAGAAACCCAAAATATAAGTAAAGAGTGAAGTAAAAGATGATAGGAAGCAGGGAGAAAGATCTTTCTCAAATGCAAAGGGGATCAAGAGATGGGGGAGGAGCAGGGAGGGGAAGAGGATGAAAAAAGAATTTGTTGGGACATGTACCAACTCCATACAAGTAATGTAATCCTTACATACAGATACTATGCAATCATTATGTGTAACCATGTACCAATGAAAAATAAAGAGACGCACAGCATTCCTTTGAGGACTTTCTAATCTATCACACAGAGCCGACAGAACCGCCCTCACTTTGTAAGTGGTTCTGACAGTGCAGAAGGATACGCTGGGCGGTCTGTGTGTGGAAGTGTACGTGAGAAGGGAAGAAGTCTTTATTACTGGAAGTATTTAAGAGATGTTTATCTAGCAAAGATACATATCTACAAGTCACACTTGTGAAAATAAAGGGAGAAAACAGCAAGAGATCAAGAGTCACCATCCTCCCTCTTTGGAAATCTTTTTTTAAAATAGTTTCACATATTTGTGGATAAGGATTCTTAATTCCTAGCTTTTGGTCTGTTTTTTAAGGGCCAAAGTCCTCTTGATTCCTCCTTTTCCAACTGTCAGATAACACGGAATGAAGATTATCTGTAACTCATAAAGAAAAGGAAGAGCAGAGACACACTCTCCCCTGAAAAGAATGAGTAATACCATTAACAGCACACACCTGCTAAGGTGTACCACATGGTAGACCTGAACAAAGTGTTTCACATGAATTGTCTCATTTGGTCCTCACAGCAGACTAGTAAGGAAGGACAGCTAATGCCCCCATTTTACAAGGGGTCCTCCTTGAGGCTCACTCCCCGAGTCCCTGGCAGAGTCAGGTTTAGAGCAGGTTTGCCTGGCTTCGGAGCAGCATCTGTGACCCAGGTCACTTTATAGCCTACTGATACTACCCATCAACCACCCACACTGGGCCAGGGAAACCAGAGTCTGCACAAACGAGGGTGTCCGGTTCTGAACCCGGAAGGGCCCAGTCCACCGTGGGGAACAGTGCTAACCTTCTCTAGAGGGCCCACTCTGGGCCTGGGGTCCGAATTCAATGAAAAGAGAGAGTTGGTGTTTGTTTACTGTTTCGTTTCAATAGTCTTTGGCCAATGTCCACAGAATGAAAAGGAGGAAGCTTATTACACTTATGACTTCTCGTTCCTCTCTTGATATGAAACCTGCTGCCACAGTGACTAGGAAGTGATCGTGTGGGAAGCAGAAATGTTAGTTCTGAAGTTACCTTTGCTGTCTCGCTTGGCTTTCAGATGTGAGTCTAGTCAGGATAAGTTGCAGTAGTGGGCAGAAAAAATAGTCCTGGTTCTGCCACTTATTGACCTATTTCGGACACTGTCTGACTTCTCTGAGCGTAAGGTCAGGAGACAGTTCTTATGCGTGTATGGAAACAGGATGGCACTTCCTGTGTTCAGTAAGTAGTAGCCACATCCATTCAGCGGAGAGTAATAGACAGGGCACCTTCACATAAAAGCCCATTCCTTGCCCCCAGTACAGTGCTCCTAAATTACCTCAACTTGAGCAAGGCAAGCACAGGATGTTAGCTAAGCCAGGCAAAGAACCACCAACACAAGGTCTTCCCTAGCCATGAAAAAACATCTTCGTACTATGTACTTTTCCAAATTTTAATGTAACCAGAATCCATTGAGGGCCCAGTACTCCAGGCATGTGCTAGGTGCAGGAGAAGCAGAGATGAATAAATGAAAGGTTTGTCAACACCTGGGAACTAGAACGGTGAAGAAGCAATTGCAAGGTGGATATCACAGTTTCTTTGAAGTATCTGGGCTCCAGTACAGATGAAGGAGCAGACCTGGAGAGACGAAGAGATGCTTTAATGACAGTGCAAAATTCTGAGTCTCTAAAACGCCTTGAACAGTATCTTTACCTACAGCTGAGCTGGGGGAGTCACTAGCAAACATGGCATATTTTAAACATATTTAAAAATGGCATTCAAAGAAAAAACAAATATAAAAGCTAGTGCATGTGCACTGAATGCTCTCCTCACTTGAAATTAGTGGGAAATTAGTATCGTCATTCATTTATTCGAAAATATTTGTTGAAAACTTACCATGAACCAGCCTCTCTCCTAGGTGTTGGACATACAAGGGTGAGCAGGCCACACATGAAGGACACACACCCTGGAGGGGTGTGTAATGAGTGCATGCACACACATGCATACACACACACACGTCACATGGTATGAGAGGCACTGCTATGGATGAAGCTCGGAGAATTATGGAAGAACAGGAGTCATGTCACCTAACCAAGACAAGGCAGCAGGATCAGGGAAGGTGTCTTGGAGAAAATGGTATCTAAACTGAGTCTTGGTGGATGAGTAAACTAAGTCACATACACTGTGTGTGTATAGAGGGTGGTGGTGGTAAGAGAGGAAGGGAAAATGGGGCAGTACATGGAAAGTCTTGGGACCAAGGAGTTTGGAGACAAAAGTTGGAATGCTCAGCAAGTAGTAAAAACTTTAATTATTTGAGAACTACAGGAAGGGGGGGAGGCACAAAAATTTATTGAGCACGTACTATGTTCCAAATAGCAAATTAGGTGCTTTTCATAATTTTTATTTCTTTCTCCACATGTTCAGCTCCCATTCAAACCTTCAGTCCTATTCAGCTTTTAGTCCTCTACGATCTCTGATCTCCACAAAATACTGGGGGAGGTGACACCTTGAATGCTCTCGCTGTTCTTTGTTTTCTTGTTTGTCCCCTAACTAGACAGTATGCTTCATGAGTGCGTGTCCATCACTGTATTGGTCAGAACTGAGCAGAGTGACTGACATATGGCAGACAGTCCATAAATATCCACTTAATGAATGAATGAGTCTTATACACCAAGGTTAAGAGGAAAATATTAAAGGCAGAATGTGTGCCTGTGACCAATTGCCTTCAACTGGAAAGTAGGAGTAATTCTAGCTAGTTTTGCAGAGACTGTAAAGCTGAAAGCAATGTCGTCGGAACATTCCATGTATACACCAAGGGCTGCTCTTTAGTTTCTGTGATATGTAAATGACTTTAAAATATCACTTATAACTGCAACAGCAACAGTTACTGAATGGGGTCAATTACTGGCGGTGGGTGGCTTGAGAGAGAAGTCAGAGTGTGAAGCAAAGTACTAATGTGATTCTGTGAGAAGTTCAAGAGGGAGGCGAAAGCTGAGGGGATGCCCACCCAGCTGATGCCTGGAACGGACTTCTGAGGGCAAAGCACACGCACAGAGACGGTGTGTCTTGGAAGTTGGAAAATGTCGAAGAGGAGGCAGCACAGTTTAAAAATGGGGGTAAGAAGTCAACAATGTAGGACAATGTAGTTCTGTTGACTTAACTGCTTTAGAATCACTTTCATTAAAAAATGAAATTTTCTGGATCTGATTCATCCTTGAGTACTCAAATCAGAATTGTTGGGATAAAGGCCTAGAATGTGCACTTCAGCAGTTTGCTCCGGATATTCTGAAGCACTGAAAAGTTAGCGACTCACTAGTTCTCAATTCCATGTGGAGTGAGAACTAACCATAGCATCGAGAGTGATGAGACTCCTACATGCTCAGTCTCCAAGAGGTAAGATAGTACTCCGTGAGTTTTCCCAGAAGATACTGCGAATTCAGGTGGTGGGAACAGACTCCTCACATGCATCAGGACCGCGGTGCTCGCCATGAGCCTGCACGTGGCCTTCGCTCCTGAGTGCTCTACTGGGTACCCCCATCCATGGGCCACATGTCCAGTCTCAGGAGCTGGCTCCCACCTCGGGGAGTCTGCAGGATTTGCTCTCTCTGCCTTCTGATGTACTTTCTGACTGCCTTCCCCTGAACTCCAGTCTTTGAGTCTTTTACACCACTGTGTGCTGATATTAACTTCTGTTGATTCAATAGCCTCACAGTTGTTAGATCTCTGAATTCTAAAAACAACATCAGTTTAACTTTTCTCAGATTTGGAGCTTATAACAGACAAAGACTTTTTTCATTTGGTTTTCATTGTAGGTTATTTAGGACACTTTTTCTGAGGTATGGTGGTAGTTTATTGTCCTAATCAATGAGGAAACAGTGGTTATACTTGGATGATGAAAACAAGAAGCAAAGATACAAGAAAAATCCACTTCTTTCTTCAGTCCAGGGGAAGAGATTTGCAATTTGAAACATGTAGGTTAGAAATCAAATCTCACATTAAGTGGATACGGTATGATGTATAAAATCTGAAAAGATTGATATTAATAGTAGAGAGTTTCAATTATTAAACAAAACTAACAAAATGTCTGTCTCTGCAGAAGAAGGCAATTCAAGTACCAGGTTTAGCTCATCTGGCAAACAGTGCCGTGGACCTGGATTCTAGAGGAAAATGGAGGAGAAGGAGAAACTATGCTGGCTTTCTCTTGAGTTGGCTCTTGGCCCAGTTCATGCATCCTTCTATCTTCAAGGGGCAGCTGAAACTCAGGAATCATGACTTCATTTAGGAGAAACTGGGAAAATGACCAAATACCCGATCATGAAAGGCAATGACTTAGATTTTAGCTTTTGCAAGGAAATTTCCTAGCAAACTATGTGGCCCATTTCTGTCTTCAACTGTTAGAAATCTCTCCCAAAATAGTATTTCTCGCAAGAATAACACTCTTTTCCCACTCCAAGTATCTTGGCATCTGAATGCTATTTTAAACATGTTAGAAAAATTATTCAATGCTATTTACAACAAACTACCATGCTGTGGGCTGAGATGGTTTCCTTTGAATTATTGAGAAGGGAACAAGAGCATCATATAAATGCTTGGAAATGTGTCAAAGGGACAGGTCCTGGCTGGGCGCTGGGTGGATCTGAAAGGCTGCCAACCTTATGCAGGGGTCGGGGAGTGTCTGGGGAATGTGAAAAAGGAGTCTTCACTCCAGAGTTTTTTTAAAGGTTTGAATGTTAATGACAAAGTGGCCCAGCTCAATTATTTCAGTCACTCTGACCTGACCCCCCTAACAGTAAGCAAAATGTACATCTATTAGTTGATTACGAAAATTCTCATTGTCCTCAAAAGCTTGAGACTGGTATCTGCTTAATGTGTGCTTTGGTTTCCACTATCTGAGAAGAGGAGATAACCTGATCACAGAGAGCCTGCACTGATCCAGGGTCCATTAATGCCAAGGGCGGATTTCCAACCTGTTTTCCCACCTTGCGCCTCATCTCTGTGAATCCCGAAGGCTCACTGCTTTCTCCCACGTAGCTTCAGAGTGACCGGGACCTCAGGAGCTGAAGGCAACTTGCCGAGCTCCAGGGACAGAGGGCTCCTGTCCCACTGCAGGCATTCTCCCTAACTCCTACTGTCCCCGCTCTGCTGAGGATCACAGGTGTGGGAGACAGTCTAACAGGCTGAGCCGCCGCTCCACCGCCTGCTTCGGAAGCATCAGAGGAGCTCATCAGAATGCAGCGCCTTGGGCCTCACCCTAGACTCGGTCCGAATGGGGAACCTGGAATCTGCAATTTTGTTAGGCGTTAGCAAAACTGCTAGAGTGGCTGGAGTATGAACCAAGGTGTTCTAGACTGCCCGCAGTGTGGAGATGCTACACGATGACACAGCAGGACAGCCCTCTCTGCCTAAGTGCACTGTCTATTAAACTGTGCAATGGATGATAATCCACACAGCCTCCACATGAATAAAGGTGCGAGCTCTAGCTGCTGTCAATCCAAACCCCAGCCTCATACAGCTGAGACCATGAGGTCTCTGTTTCTGCCCTGCAACTCATGGCCGGCACTGTGAGATGAGCACCTTCCTAGTGCCAGCCCCACGTGCCTTTCAAGTTGTGGGACAGCACTGCAGAGAAATAAAAAGGTACGAGGTCGGCAGAAACGTGAGTGATCACTGCTAATCATCTCATGGTAGTCTGGGGATAACTTACCGCCTTGAGATATTCACACTCAGCCAATCTCCTGTTGTCATGGATACCTCAAAATCCACAGTTCTCTGGAGCCTCCACACGGTCCTGCTTAAAATGACTGTGAAGGCTGCAGTTTTTTCTCATTTTATTTTAGATCTAATAATTTGAGATTTGTTTCTTTTATATGCCTATATGCTGTATATATAAATGTGCATGAATATGTGAATTTATATAAGTATATATGTATATACATAAAGTTTCTATTGAAAACATTTATCTATTTATTACAAATACACATATATATAATTGAACCTTTTTTTTTGTAATCTAGGTACACAGGATCTAAATAAGGCTTGGTATGCTGTGCAACATAGCAACAATATTTCCACGCAACCACTGCACACCCAGCGCTGACAATCCATCTGAGTGTGTCTAAGTGTGTCCATGGTACCTGTCACCATGGTAACTGCGCAGTACTCTTCCTGGAACAATTAAGTTAGTAATGTGGCTCTTGGCTACTGCCTTTCTTGAATAAATTGTACACTTTCGGTGTGTTTTCTTTCTTTTTTTTTTAAAGAAGTCGTAAAACCCCTCCAATATAGGCAGTTGTTGTTAAATACTGCTAAATTGTGCTGAAACCAAAATAGTCAATCTTTCCCCACTCCATACCAGTTAAAGAAATATTTCCAAAGGAAATCGGATGAAATATACAGAAATATATTATGCTTTGAACTCCACTTTAAGACTCTGATGCATGGAGTTTATAAGAAACAAGGCAGCAATGCTTGCTTATAAGGTAGAAGAAATCTGGACATGTAAAAAGGAGATCAAGAAGTTGCAATTTTTAAATTACACTTTAAGGAAATTAAAGCTTCAAGACACAAAGTTACCCAAGGCTACAACGCCTTTCTTTTTACCCCACACCTGTTTTTCCTCCAAGCTTCTCACTCTTAATATCTCAAGAATCTTGTAAGAAGTCCATACATTTGGCCGGTGTTTTTCTTGTACTATTAAATGGGATACATATCTCCAAACTTCAAAAAAAATAAGCAGCTTGCATTTTAACCTGGTCGATAAGGCCAGTTTTTGCTTTGACCACTAATGAGCACCCGGTAAGCATCTTAGATCACCATCTTGAGGATCCCTCAAGACCGCACGTGACCACCCAGCCTGGACAATGGTGCCACTCACCCTGGAGTGTTCATACTCCCTTCTGACTGTGCACTTTGATTCAGCCTAATGAATCTGCCTGTGTCTCACTGATGATTCTTACAATTTGTGTGTGTGCGCGCGTGTGTGCGTGTCAAGAACTGGCTCTGTGAGGTGAGTTGAGGTCCCCATCTCTTCTTTGGGGTAACCTCCCCAGATGCTGTCCAGTGACATCCATATTGAGGCCATCTCTACACTAATTTGAACTGATCAGTGCATTCATTGAACAATAAAACACAAGATTAGTTTCAATTGTAAATTTTCCAATGAGTCCAAATTCAGGCTTCTTAACATGCTTCATACTTAGTATTAAAACATGGACAGAAAAAGTACTGGAAAGTGCGTTGAAATTTTGTTGGTAGTTATCCCAGATGATCACATTGTGAATGATTTTTTTCTGTCCTTTCTACATTTCTGTACTCATGGGTGTCTATCACTGATCTTTCTCATCTTATCTATTTTTACTGCCTCTTTTTCTTTTCATTCTAAGTGTTCATAATTTAACCTAAAACCTATCTTGTCACCTGCACATTTACTGAATACAATTTATTGAATACAATTTTGAATGCGCTTATCCATCCAATACTTATTGAGCATTATGTTCTAGGAACAACTCTTAATTTGGATATATGAACAGATATGTTTTCTAACAAGAAGTTATGTACTTTGCTTTTAATTTACCTAATTCTTGACTGATTTCTTTCCTCTATGTGTTACTATGTCTCAATAGAAAAAAAAATTCTATTCTCATAGTCATCTCTGCACCCTCAGCTTCTGGTAAAAGTAAGTACTAAATAGATGTATTGAACCAATTCAACCAAGTAAAAGTGTTTTGGGCTAAATTAACAGAGAAATGAAACTCTAAGTATGGACTCATAACAAGTAGTGTTATATTCTTCATGAGAGAGGAACACAATAATTTATGTTTCTATGCAACAAGATCAAACATACAGCACATGATTCAGCAGTCCTTAGGACGGGCTTCCAAGGCAGAGTGGATACTTTTCATTTCTCTGATAGTCCTATGAGTAAAGTGTCTGATCTAGGGGATGTTTAGTCCATTGTGGTCTCCTCCAGAAGCAGCCGTCTGACCCACACTGTACTTATTTGCCTGGTAGAAATCTTACTTGTGGGGGTTTTCAGCATTTAAGGGCCAGGCAAAAAAAGGAGTAGCAGTTTGATTTGTGGCTAAGAGAGTGGCTTGGTTGATATTAAAAAGTTAACTTGCACAAAATCCTTAGCGACATTATGTGGTTGACATATGAAACTACCAACCCATTCTCCATCACCTCCCCACTGTTTTGGTTTTATATTAATGCTTGTTCTAAATTTAGTCTTATGTTCTCGTTCTATAGGAAATCACTAATTTGCATCCACTCTTTGTTTTTTTTTTTCACTGAATAAATACATTAGTTAAATCAGTTTAAAGATGTATGAAGGTGGTATTAATTTTCATAAATTAACAATCGTGACTTAATTTCTGATTTAAATATTTCCAAATCATCCTTGGATAAGGAAGTGAAAAATAGCACATATGTAATACATTTACCATGGAAAATATTTTGCGGATTCGAAATGATCTAAATTCAGGATAAATATCCATCAATTTAGTAAGCACTTAGGACTAGGATTTCTTTTTTCAAATTTTCTTTTAGAAAACTGAAAGACATTTGGCCAGGTACGTTTTTCCCAGTTCCCAAATACTTTACAGTCTCCTTTCCTAAGATCCATTCATTGTAGGATTAAATGTCACAAATGATGGCTTTTAAGTACAACTTCTGAAAACTGTCTTTGTTCTTCGAGCAGGTGAGCCAAGTTACAAATCTGTTTATTCATTTCTATTTCCTGAAAGATTAGATACTTTAGCTCAATAGCAGGTCCCTTGAAAGGCTCCCTTCTCTTACTTTAGAAAAAGTCTCTTATTTCTTTAATCTCTTTGGTTTCAGGTAGTTGCCCTTATTAGTCAGGGAAGTGTTTTTGACTTTTGTTTGCAATGAAAGAAAACTGTTGATCCATCTAATCTGCTCTTCTTTGGTTTTCTATTCTTGTCAAATCCAACTCCCATCCCTATGTTCATTATGAAGAACACCCTGGTGCATCAATAGTCTGTGTGGTTCCTATAATTAAGGACTGTTCTGTGTTAGGTTCTTGAAAGTAACAGTTTTAGCGGTCATCTTTCAGAGGCTTAGAAAGTCTCTGCACTTAACAATCAAACAAAAAGTGTACACTACACATTTACCTTGCAATGATGCAGTCACACAACCGAGAAAGACTGTGAAAGACTAAATTTTAGTTAAAATAGGCTGCCTGCCTGTCTGCCTCCCTCTCTCCTTTCCTTCCTTCCACTTCCTTACTTCCTCTTCCTCCCTTCCTTCCTTCCTCTTCCTCCCTTCCTTCCTTCCTTTTTAGTTAAAGTTTTCCTCAGTCTACCCTACTTTGTTTAGTTTCTGTTTTGTTTTTTTTTTTTTTTAAACTCGTGGTATTTTCATTTCATAGTTGGAATACCTTTCGCTGGTCAATTAGCAGATACATTGTAGCTTAATGTTTCAATACATGTATACACTGTGTAGTGTTTAAATCAAGTTAAACATGTTTATCTCCTCAAACATTTATCATTTTTTTACTGTGAAAACTTTCAAAATCATGTCTTCTAGCTTTTTGAAATCTGCAGTACATTATCACATTATCATTAGCTACAGGCACCCTGCTGTGCAATAAATAGCACCCCAGAATGTCTTGCTCCTCTCTAGATGTAACTTAGCATCCACTGATCAACCTTTCTCCATCCCCCTCCCCTCTACCCTCTCCAGTCCGGAGCAACCACCATTCTATTCTCAATTTCTATGAGACTTGGTTTTCTTTTATACTGTTGGTTTTCTCGAAATCAGAGTTTTTTCTTTTTCTAAAATCAGCTTTACTGAGATGTAATTTACATGAAGTTAAATTTACTAAAATGTGATGATTTTTATCATGATCTTTAGGAGGAAAGGACATCACTGACAAAATAGCCTGGATAGTATTAAATAGGGTTTTTTTTTTCCTAATAGGCAAGTTTCTCAATCAGGAAGGATTCTGGACCTCGATTCCCTCTCAGCATCCTTAGTACGTGTTTTAGTAATGCAAATGCCCAGCCCCACCCACAGCTGACTGAAGTAGGAGTAGAGTCTAGACATCATATGCAGATGCATATTATTTTCACACAACAAGGAGGCCAAAAGAGCATTAAGGGGCTGGAGATGCGCTCGGTACTACAGTGCTTGCCTCACACATGTGAGCTGCTAGGCTCCTGGTTTCATGCATTCATATTTTCCAGCACCCACGTAAACTATTATCTAAAAATATTTTCCACCATCTCAACAGGAAAATTGGAGGGAAGAAAGGTGATTGCAATAGTTTTGTCATCTTGAACTGAAAGGCCCCCTGAATATGTACATTGTTTTATTAGTCCATATCTGCTCCTGGCTTTGCTATAAATTAATTATAACACTGAGCAAATCACTTAGCATTCTGTGTTGGTTTCCTTAATTTTTAAAGCAAAGAAGTTTCATAAGGATTTGCTCAATTTCTCCCCACCATTAATATTTAAATATTTCCTTAAGGATGCTAAAATTTTCTTTAGTATCATAAGAATCTGTCACTATTGTAAAATCAGAGTGTCCTGGATATGATGTCCAAATGTCTGTCTAATGTGGAAAAACAAGATACACGCGAAATATCCAAGCAGAGCTGTGATGACTCCCTGCCTTTTCTGTTCACACAAACTTTTTATAGGGACAAGAAAAACCCTGGTAAAGTGACCACCTTTGCAGCTCCTTAGTTTCCACATGTTTACTGATGGGTTTTTCTGCTGCAGACAAAGTGCTGTTCTCTCCCATTCTCAAGGACAGACAACCAACATGCAGAGTTATTATCTGCTTCGGGGAAATAAGTAGAACAGGGTTATGTACAAGAAACTAACCACTGGATTTAGTGCTTAGAGAAAACCTCTTTGAAATGAAATATAGGCTGAGAACAGAATATATGACAGAGGCAGCCAGGAAAAAGATCAGGAAAGGAATCCTGGTGCAAATGCCTTGAGGCCGGAACAAACTTGGTGTGCTAGAGAAGCATGGAGAAGGTCAGGGGCTTGCAAAGTGCTGTGCAGGGAGAAAGTGGTAGAAAATGAGGTCAGGGAGTGAGGCACAGAAATGAGTCCAGTCTTCATTCTGAGACCAGTGGAAGACAGTGAATAGTTTTTAACTGGCTGTTGACGTTTGAATCACGCTTTTGTAGCCATTGAATAGAAAACATCCTGTAAGTGACAAGAGTAGAAGTAGGAATCACACTAAAAAATAATGAGCAACCTTTGATAGGGGTTCACTACTGACAGAATGTTTACTCCTCTGGATACACAGTTGAAATATTAACCCCAATATGATGGTACCAGGAAGTGAGGCTTCTGGGATGAGCGCCCTTATAAAACATGCGTGAGACCTGCCTGTCCTGCCACTCCCTTCCAAGTGAGGACACAAGAGGCCTGCCCGCAAACCAGAGAGTGAGTCAGACAGACACCACATCACCCTGCACCTTGGCTTTGGCCTTCCCACCCTCCGGGCTGTGAGGAATACATCTGTGTTGCAATAAAGCAGGAGAAAGAAACAAGGTAGAGAGAATGCAAGGAAATGAGCCCAGTCTTCATTTAAATAAGGCTTCAAATAAGGCTGCATTATTTTGGGTACGTTATGATCATCTATACAGAAACCAACCTCTAAAGACTCAAACACCATGTTATGGAACTAATATACAAATTAGGTGACTATATTTATACATGGCATTCCTCTCCTACCAGCAATAACCAGAGAGAACGTGTTGTGGGATTTACAAGAGCAAATTAAACTACTGAAATTAATCTAGATGATAGAACATCGATAAAGAAATCTTAAATCCCATTGAATGGCAAAAAAAGAGACTCAACTGTACGTACACAGTGCATGCATGAGTGAGAAATTTAACATTAGAACAACACTGATTTTTTTCCAGATAAATATATCAATGCAATGCAGTTCTAATAAAAATTCCAGGGTTTTTTTTTTTTTTTTTTTGGTGGGAGGTTGGTGACAATCTGAAAAAAATGTATTCTAAAATTACAAGAGTAAAGAGCGCCAGTTTTGGAAAGGAAATAAAAGACATTAGACGCACCCTAACCAATAGTAAGACGTGGGATAATAACAACGATAACAAATGACAGAAAAATAAACCAGTGGAACAGAAATAGTAGCTCATGAGTAGACCCAGAGAAACTAAGACTTGATAGGAGATAAAGGTGGCACCACACTCCCATAGGAAAAGGTTAAATTGTTCAATAAATCATATTGAGAAGACTGACTCAGTAGACAGAGAAAGAGGCTGGGGCAGGGGATGTAGCTCAGGTGTAGAGCCCTCGCCTAGCATGTGTAAGGTCCTGGTTCAACCCCCAGGAGTGCGAGACCCAAACAAAAGAATGGGAGGTTCGTAATCAATTCATCATGTACTCAAGGTAAACTACAAGATAGATTAAAGATTAAGTCTAAATAGTAAAAGAAAATGCAAGGAAATAACTTTGTAACCTTGAAAAAACTTTAAAATATGAATCCAACAGCACAAACCATAAAGTGAAAACATTGTATATATATGACAACATCAAAGTAAGAACTTCTGTTCAGCAAATGGCTTAAGAGAGTTTAAAAATGACAAACTGGAAGACAGTCTACAAATAAAAATTAGCATAGAAACCAGATACGGTGACACTTGTCTGTAATTCCAGCTACTGAGAGGATGAGGCAAGAGCATCGCAAGTTCCAGTCTAACCTGGGCAACTCAGCAAGACCCTGTCTCAAAATAAAAACGTTTTAAATGGCTAGGGATGTAGTTCAGCGGTAAAGTATCCCTAGGCTCCATCCTCAGTACCATCAAAAAAAAATATTTCTGTCAGACTGATCAAAGTTAGAAGTACCAAATATTGACAAGAATGGTCGGGGGCTGAGGAGGAAAGAAGTAATAAAACCTTCTCATGCCTTGCTGGTAAGGATGTAGGCTGGATCTGGTGATCTGGAGAAAAATGTGGCAATATTTAGTTAAATTACAAGTGCAAATACCCAAGGAGGCAGCAGACCCTCGTGTGGTGTGCAGATTTCCGAACCTCCGCCATAGCTTGGAAGAAGGCGTGTGGCGGGTACTTCTGGGAGAGCTGAACATGGGTGGCAGTATGAAGCCTCCTAGAAACTATCTCTGGGGAAGGGAATGGGTGGAATCTGACGGGTACTCACAAGGAAATCTGATGCAGTGTTGGAAGCAGTGAACTAGATACACATACATACTGTTTTAGTAACATATTGAAGTAGAAAATGTAAGGAAAAGAATAAGAATGATAATACAATATCATTTTTTAAAATTCAAAAAACATCAAATATCATTTATACAGACAAATCCAAGGACATATATCAGTCCTGTTAGAGTGGGTTGCTGCAAAGGGCAGGGAAAGAGGGGTAAGTAAAGAAAGAATAGGTAAAATAAAATAAGAGAGGCCTTTTCATTGACTGATAATGATACATAGCATCCCAATAAAGTGAACAACTGAAATCTTTGCATTTGAGGGACTCTTCCACACACTACCAATAAAAACCACTGCCATAAACCAACAGCCAACATTTTGTCTATGTGCCTCAGTAGAACTGAGACTTCTAGAGTAAAAGATTTAACTTGTTCACAGTCTGAATTAAATTCAACCTTTATCATTTTTATCAGAAAACATCTGGTATCAAGACTTGATCAGGTTAGTCCCCTCCAATTGATCACTTGGACATAGCAACAAAGTATTATAAATGTTGTAAATAATATGCAATAGTTTGACTAGCAGTGTATTTCCTCAGAGAATTAAATCTTTCATCTGGCATTATTTGGATTATTACAATTTAAACTATTACAGACGCATTTGTTTTAAAGACCCATAACCAACTTCTTTGCAAGATTAAAGTTCAGTTAGAATGAGACATTTCTGTATTTTTCTGGATAACATTTATCATGGTCAAAAAGATACTTCAGTCAATGATTACTTAAATTTATTGAATTCTTGAGTCATACATTTCCAGAATGTATTTAACCCTAACGTTAACATTAGTCAGTGGCATGGACATGCTTCCAATAAGGCTCGACACACAAATGGTTTCTGGAGCCATTTCCATTTTTAATCATCTTGGACAACGCCCAACTTTGGACTTTACTTAACCTGCAGATTATAGTTGGGGTGGTTCATACATGTTTGTCCTAGTTTTTCTTCAGAGTTAGACGAGTTCTACTTTATAACAAAATGACTAATCCCATGACAAGAGGAGAAAACGATATAACTTGGAAGTTTTGCTAGGTGGATCAGAAGAGTCTGATTACAGTAATGCTGTATTTGTAGAGTTTAACATATAGTATTATACAAGTTAAAATCTCAAACACCACTCTGATTTGCACTGAACTAAAAGGTTATTTTCAGTTAAGTGATTCTTAATAGAGCATGCCATTCCTTATAGAACGCAATACAGTGCACAGAGTCTGACAGCTCCAAGCCTCGGGAGCAGCCTGTATGGTTACCTGCCCACATTATGCTCCTGGTTCCCGTCATCCTGGTTACTCATTCCCCGACACTGGGGCGTGGCCTTGTCGCACGCCTTGGCCACTGGGATGTCAGAGAACACAACATTGGCCGTGTCACAGCAGAAACCTGAATGTGACTACGTGGCTAGGTGGGGTCCCTTCTGTGGCATCTTTACATCGAACAGCTGGCCTTGCTCAGGGGCTTCTCCTGTAGCCTGGGTTCTGAAACAAACACAGTGCAAGCTGAGCCAAGCTGAACAGAGACGGGGGACCCCAGCAGCACCGAACCCTGATGCAAACCATGTCCTCCTCTGCGTCCAGAGCTCCGGGGCTCATTTGTTAGAAACCAGAAAAAGATGAAGCATTCACTAACTTAATTAGAGACAAGAAAATTGCCATCTGTTCTATCCACATAAAGTAAGGATAATTCTTGTTTGTCCCTCCAAGACACATTATCTGATTTTACTGATCCCACATCTACCTCTGATTGTATCAGCATTATATTCAGATATACTGATGCTGTATTCACGTGTATAGGTACAAACATATGATATATACACATACCAGGAAAGTATGGACCTTTTACAGGTTATACCCTGTAAAGTCTATTTTTTTTTTTTTTTGGTGCCAGGGATTGTAAATGTTATTGAATAAATACTCAAGTGATTTGTTGATTTGGCCTCAAGTGTGAGATATATAAGATATAGAGTTTTGGAAATTTCACTTTTTTAGGGCCTTGACTTCATTTCTGGATCCCCAGAAGATGTAAACATATGTAGCAGATGACCTTGTCAAAGTCAGAGCAGCTATGCAGCTAACTCAGCTGTGTGTTAAACTTCTCTACTGTCAACAGCAATTTAACACCTACATTTACCTGTCCATGAGCAGACAAGGTCACGTACCATGTGCTGAGGCAGCAGGCAGAAGGACCGTGCTTTGAGAGCTGCAGGGTCATTGCTAAATGGCTGGATACTCCCAACTAAATGAATGGCTGGTCCTGCTGCCAAATTTCCTTGGTGTCTGCGGACAGCTTCCTGCCAGATGCATTCATCCTCCCCAACGACCACGTAAAAGGTCAATGCCACGACTTAATAAATGGGCAAGCATTTTTATATTCCTAGCTCTTTTGGGGAAGGAGATTTTTACCTATTTCATTTCCTAACAGTAAAATCACTTTCTGAATTGGCTGTCCATGTGGTGAGATGAAATGGAAAAGGCCACTCACTACAGCACTGTGAGTTGATCCTGAGCAGGCCCGGAGGCCTGGTGGCAGGTCCAGTTTTTGTCATGTACACATTCCTGAATCTCCACCAAGATGCGAAGTCCACTGTGCCTCCTGGGCCCTGTTATTACTGTGAGGAGCTGGAAGCTTCTGGCTGCTGGAGGATCAAATATGGACAAGACTGTGTCTACACATAGATGAGTCTCTCACAGAGCAGATTTGAGGTCAATAAAGACAATCATCAGAAAAGAAGGTTTCAGGATTTCCTATTTTTGTCTCCTAAATCAAGAGGACATTTGTAAGAGCCTTCTAACCATTCACAAGGGGCAAAAAGCAGAAAAATAAAAGATACAGAAATGCTTTAAACGGGACTGCCCTTTCTGAAAGAATGGGATGGCTGCCACACTGCGAAGTAGCTTCTCAATACTCTTGTATAGATTCAGTTGGTTAACAGAATTTATAGAGGTAAAATCTCAGGGTTTTGTTTTGGTCCTCTAGTTCCTCAAGGGAAGAACTATGAGGAAAGCGATATTTTATTTAAATAAAATGCTGATTGATGAGTGCCAGTCAGACTCTCCGCCTGTTCTTACAAAGGCCTCCACTTTCCAAGACATAGCTCAAATATCACCTCATCTTCCTACATATCATTAAACCCCTCTAGGTATTTACTGGCCTCTCCTCTGTGTTCACTGTTATTGCACTTATTATTTTACATCACTTCATGGGTAACTTTCTCCCTCTATAGAGTGACAATGTGCTTGATGAGAGTACAGTTCCATTTTCATTGAATCCCCAACTCTGAGTACAATCTGCAATATATGTCTACAGAACTGAAATTAAATCTAGGGAGAAGACAGCCCATAGAAGGATTTGAGTTCTCAAATCTTTCATCAGTGATAAGTAGGAGGTAATTATACAGATAATGCAAAAAAAAAAAAAAGACAGGGATAGCAAATACATGGAGTGACAGTATCCTCCCAAATCTTTTAAGAAAAATAAGGTTAACCTAACCAATAAAAGTTTAATGGAGATAAAATACCAGGTCTACGCAGTATTTCCACTCCAAATGCCAACTATAATAATACGAGAGCAAAAACTGTAGCTTATTACTAGCACATGTAAATAAAGACTTATGGTTATTAGACAATGTAAACTTAACCCAAGCCAACAATATGATGTGGTTGACAAATAGGTGACTGTCCATAGGTCGAGTCAGGAGAAACAGGTGGCCATAGTGAGGGGAAATCATCATGTTACTGTAAAATGAACTATGCAGTTCATATACTTCTCAGAAATATTTTCTGTTTGAGTGTATAATGCTTAGAAAGTGCGTTTGGGGAAACTAGAAGACATAAAAACAAGGACAGATGATACACGAATTTGGAACCATTCTGTAATGGTAATGTAAGATCTGGAAAAGTAAAGACTCAAGTTAATCATATATATACTTCATTTTTACTGTACAACCCTACAAAATACAACAAGATTAGCAGATAAATAGCATCAACATGAGGGAAAGATCTTTAGTCAGAATTGCCTAAAGATGGAAAGTCAGTTTAGAATGCAATGAAGTTTGACATGAGGCCTTTTAATACTGGTTCTTCCAACCCTCAAATTCTGTTTCTGAGCTCTTCGATCAGTTAGGTTAAAAATAAATGGATGTTTCTCAATTTCTAAAAGTAGGTAACATCACTGCAATACTTGACCTCTTCTAACTATTATGTCCCACTGGAAATGAGCAGGCATAACACCCAGACATTTTATGAATAGAGTAAAATAGCTGAATTTTGTAAAGTATTTAGAATCGAGCTTTAAAAATATGACAGGAAAGTCCTCTATCAGTTGTGAGCACTAGACTTAAGGCTTGTGCGCAGATGATCTTGCCAGAGGATCAAACTTCCGAAGTATTTCTTATCTTTTAGTTGTAAGTGGAAGGCTGCATTTGGTCTATCTAGCTGGAGTTGCTGAGCCGTATTTTGATTCTTTTTGATGTAGCCATCATTCTTTCCGAGTATATTCAGAGTATATATTCAGAGTCTATTTCAGAGTCTATGGAGTAAGAGGAAACACATTTGAATGTGTTCCAGTTGGAAGCCTGTTGTCATTTACATCAACAAAACAGACACTGCTGGAGACAAGATTTTGGTGGCTGAAACTGCTGCGTTTCTCTCATCTCATAACATAAATGTGTCCTGCAAATTTATGAGCCAAACAAATGTATTTCCTAGGAAATGGAGAGAATTTATCTTTTTCTTAAGTGGAAAAGAAAAGAAAAAAAAACAACAAAAAACTTGTTCTAGTATCATCTACTACTGAGTAACCAACAGATTTTTCTGCACTTAAATTTTTAAGAAAAGGAAAGAAATGGTACAAGTGAAAATAAAGATACACCTGGTATGCTCATGTTAAGAACTCAGTGTGGAGGACTGGGGAAGACATCAATGTTTAGATTGAATCTCATGGTCAGAAATTTAACTTCTAAGCAGTGAAAATGACGATGGGCAAAAAGGTACAAGTTTCAGGTTTCTGGCTCAGGTATTCAATTAGCTCATATATATGACATTAACAAGTCGCTTTCTTCTCTCAAAAGAAAAGAAAATTAAGATTTCAAGGTCGGGAGGTGGGAAGCAAGTGCACAGAGGTCAACTAGGGAAAAGGTGATGGCCCAGCACTTGGACCTTGGTCTCACTAACCCCAAAACTCATCCTATCCAATATTATTTTTACCTTTCAAAAAAGAACAAAGTTAGAAGACTCATACTTTCAGACTTCACTTACTACAAAGCAACAGTAATCAAGGTAGTATGGTGTCAGTATAAAGTTAAATATACAAATCAATAGAACAAAATTGAGAATCTAGAAACCCTTACATTTATGGTCAATTGACTTTTTACTAGGATGACAAGACAATTCAATGGGAAAAGAATAATCTTTTAAACAAATGATTCTTGGATAACTGGCCATGCACATGCAGAAGAATGAAGATGCGTTCTTATCTCACACCATATACAAAAATTAACCCAATATGGATAAAAAATCTAAATGTAAAAGTTAAAACTATAAAACTTTTAGAAGAAAAAATAGGAACGAGTCTTTGTCGCTTGGAATTAGGCAATAGTTTCTTAGACATGACACCAAAAGACAAGCAGAAAAAGGATAAATTGAACTTCATAAATATCATTTTATTTTCAAGAAAGAAAAAGAAAATCCACAAAAAAAGAAAATATTTGCAAAGTGTTTATCTAATGAGGAACATGTATCTAGAACATAAAAAGAACTCTCACATCTCAAGAGCAAAAAAAGTTCTTTACAGCAATTTAAAAATGGACAAAGTTTGAATAAATATTTCTGCAAAGAAGATGTATAAATGGCTGATAAGCACATGAAAAGATGCCCATCACCATTAGTCACCAGCAAAGTGGAAATCAAAACCCCAGAAGTGTCAAAGCCAAAAAGTGTGCGTGGCGATGTGGAGAAACTGTCATCCTTGTACATTGCTGTTGGGATTGGAAGATGGTGCAGCTAATTTGGAAAAGTTCATTTCCTCAAAATGATAAACACAGTTACTTCATGGCCCAGCAAGTCCACTCCCATTATATATCAAGAGACTTGAAAGCATGTGTCCTCACAAAAACCTATACATGAATGTTGACAGCAGAATTATTTGTAACAGTAAAAATAGAAACAACTCAAATGTCCAACACATGAATGGAGAAACAAAATGTGATAATCTACATAATGGAATATTATTTGGTTGTGGAAACAAATGATGGTCTGATACTATAACTCTAATGATCTTGAAATCATTATGCTAGTAGAAGAAACCAGACATGAAAGACTATGTGTTATATGACTCTACATTTGTGAAATACAAAATATGTCTATTATAGGCAAATTCACAGAAATACAGATTACTGGTTAACAGGTGCTGAAAGAAAGGAAGGAATATGGGAAAATGAACACTGATAAACATAGGGGTTTGGGAGGCTTAGTCATCCGGAATCTGGTTCCAAGAGTTGGATCTTATAAAAGCATAGTTGATTTTATCATACTCCTCTTCCTCTAAGTGGGAAGAGAATAATCCTGCAGGAAATTACATTCAGAGCTTCCAACAGCATGGAGCTACAGGAAGACAATCTAGTTTAGTGCTTTCTCCTTCTTCTTACTTAAGCCACTTTTTAAAAGTCATGGATCCCATTGAGAGTGTGGTGAGAGATATAGATCTTTACCTAACAAAATGGTCCTAAAGTTTTTGTTCCACGATTTCAGGACTTCCTGGACTTGTGTCCTACCACAAGAATCCTTGAATACTAATCCCTTTAGAAACATTCCCAAGAGTGGCCAAATTTCTGCTGGGTTCAAAGATGTACGGAAAATATTATGCAACACTGCTTAAAAATTGTATCCAATATTTAACAGGGTTCCCTCTCAGCCAAGTCCTCCTTATGTGTCTGTGAGGATGGAATGAAAGAGCAGGGGTTTCATATGGTCTGCCATCAGGAGAGGGGAAACAGAGATGCTCGGGGCCCTGAAAATCTGCTGGCATCAAAGGAAGGAGCAGCGCTCAAAGCTTCAGAAGTCCAGAGTCACTAAAGCCTACACACTAGTGTGTGTTCCCATTGACAGGTTATCCCTATTAGAACAAAGCGATGGCGCCTTCCTCTCATTTGAATTCAGCATTGTGTAGTCCTGTGCAGACTGTATAGACCTACAGGACACTGGAGAAACATCACAATCCAGCCACAGAGAGAGAAAGAAGGATACGGAAGCGGCAGTGAGCACACCTAGGGAGAACCTCCGCTGGCCCCAGAGCTGGGCTTCCTGCTGCTGCTTGCTGTGGTTGGTGGGAGACTCCACCTCTTGGGAAGGCTGCACCACAGACCACAGCAATGTGCTTTGATGCCCACTGGGCACACGAGGCTGGCGGAAGGGGGGGAATGGGTGATCAGAAAGCTAGATCATCAGTATAAACAGCTCTTACAGCTTTTATTAGCCCAACAAATATTTTCCTGGCTCTGAAAAGTAGTACTCAACTGGACAAGAATGTTATACACATTCAGGGAAATAGGACAGGTTTAAATCTCTCCTTCATGCCCAGAGTCACTTTATTAAAAGCACTGCTGAGAATGGAAAATAAATAGAACAGCTAACAACCTTCCCCTATTCCTAAACTCAGTTTTACACTTGCTTCTACACAGGGTACCGCAGGCTTCCAAGAGGAAGGTCGGGGGAATCTGTACACAGGAGAAAGCACACTGGGCAGCTGTCCTGCCCCGAGCCCTCCAACCCTGCAGCTACACTGTGGTCCGCCCCAGTGGAGGTATTTCCACTTAATTGTACTGAGGGCTGCTGAGTCGAAGTTCTGCAGTATCTTCGAGTACAATGTATAAACAGGATAAGGGAAGGAAGTGCTTTCTTACCATTTGCTTTTCTTCCAGTGGACTACTAGTACTACAGCATCCGATAAAGGTACTGAAGCTATTAAAGCAATGATTCTGCTTATCTGTCTCATGTCTCAGCAAGCCAAATAACTACTGTCATTACTTCAGGACAACCGAACCTTTCACCCTAAAGTAAGAAAGGGATGGAAATTATTATTCTGCTACTAATTCTCCCTGCCCCAGATTTTTAGAAGATATGAGAAAATAGCCCAAGGAAGATCAGAAAGGTGACATCTCAACCTTTGCAAAAAAATTCAGTAACACAGACAGGGCTGTTACTGCTCTCATTGCCCCTATAATACTTACTGCACTAATTTATTTATATGTGATCAAAAGATACAGAGAATGTTTAAATTAAAAAAAAAACTTACTACAGTAAAAGACACATTGCCAAGAATGGTGGGATAAGTGTCTTTGAAGGGAAGGGGAGGATTAAAGGCAATGTGTCTTTTACTTTCAAAACATTTAAAAAAATCTAAATATTCACTGTATTTTTTCATCATCTCATGTAGACTAACTATTTAGGGCAATTTCTGTTAAAAAAAAAAAACACCAAAACCAAAAAACAAAAAAAACCCCAAAACATTGCTGTGTGTCCTCAGCCACCGTATTCACCAGCTCTGGCACTGTTAGACTTCTGGCTCTTTCTCAAAGTCAAAATGACCACGAGGGCAAATGTTTTAAACTGATTCAGGACACTGAAGCAGAAATGACAGCACAACTAAAAACATTCCCGAAAGAGGACATCCGGACCTGCTTCAGAAAGTGGCAAGAACAGCAGAATAAGTGCACTGACAGTAAGAGAAAGCATCATGGGGGGGGGAATTAATGGCAATGTATCTTTCACTGCAATAATTTTTAAAATTGAAACATTCACTCTATTATTCATCATGCATGTCCCTACAAATGCCTTATAGGTAAAGAGTATGCCTTATTTATCTTAGCTACTTCAGCCATATCCCAGTAACTTACTTGGTTCTCGAATACCTGAATGTGTGTACACGTGACTGTGTGCACACACGTGAGCAAACACAGACACACAGAGAAGAGTCCACATGGGTGCTTATTATTCTAATTACCTGACTTCAGCATGTTATAATGACAGGAAGGTTAGTCAGTTCCATGCTTCCTGCTCAATGTTCAGCACAAACTGGCCAGTAAAAACCACAGGAAAATGTGCCGGACTTCATAGCACTTCTGCCTCCTCTGAACTCTCATGGCACTTAATACTGAAAGCATTTCGAGTGAGAATCATGATGGTATGTAAAGTTATTGAAATGTTCCATGTGCATTGGGTCAAGCCCCTTTACGTGTTGAGGATTGGTGAAGCGTTCACTTAAAAAGCAACTCCTGGTGC
Source organism: Hystrix cristata (assembly GCA_004026905.1). Classification (NCBI taxonomy): domain Eukaryota; kingdom Metazoa; phylum Chordata; class Mammalia; order Rodentia; family Hystricidae; genus Hystrix; species Hystrix cristata. Next base: position 23,632 of record PVJO010005071.1, on the reverse strand, counting down.
AAAGGTCTCTGGGTGTTCCCCGGTGAACCCCGCGAAGAATGAGAACCACCCAAACACTCTGCGCATGTGCAGAACTACAGCCCTCCCGGGCTGAGGCAAGCTCGGGGCTGCGCGTTTCCAAAGTAACAGGAGAGACTCTGCAAAGGTTTTCAAAGACCAGATTTGTTTTTCATCCGAGTCACGTTTCTGGCTAGAGTTGAAATAAAATTAATTAACTAACAACAAGATGAGTCCATCTTTAAGAAGAACCCAGAGGCCCAAGCGTGGAAAACCCATCTGTTTTCTTTCTCAGCAGCCTCAGCATGGTAGAAAAGTCCGTTCCGGTATCTAGCAGGCCTTCTTTGATGATGCTATTTAAAATAGCTCCCCCAACCCATCTTATTTTCCATTTCACTGTACACACTCTATTATGCGTACTTACTTGTATACTGTCATCTTCTCCATCGACAGAACAGCATGACAGTGGGGAGTCTGCCTGTTCTCTACCTCCCACCCCCAGGAAAGTGTCTGGGAATGAGCTTGGCATGGATCTGGTTCTCAACAATGATTTATCCAGCAACGTTACTGAACTGACAAATGTTCACTCACCAAGAGCCAGGCTGTTATTTGAGATAAAGCAGAAAGGTCCAAGAATGAGTTAACTGCTCGATAATTAAAGCACCAAACACACACACATACACGTACACACACACACACACACACACACACACACACACACACACGCTGAAGCAGAAATCTTCAGGAAATGAACACCGAGAGCCAAGAGAACATATTCCTTCGACAGCAGCCTCATCCAGTGATTGGCAGGAAGGAAGAGGCCCAATCAGTATGGCAGATTTGGAAAAGGATTTGCTGTATTCTACTAAGACAAAAAAAGAAAAAAAAAAAAAAAGGAATCACTACAAGTAAGCCAGATGGGACAGAATGCCATGAAACTTACAGCAGATGGCACTAAAATATTAAACTAACATTTCCTTATGCCTCAGCCTGAGCTCTTCGTTAACACTGATTACAGACATCTATTTAAAAACAGGCAGATGAAAAATGAATCCTGTATTATTAAATTCTTTAGCTAAAAACAACTCCAAGCATTAGCACCTAATGTGCTTTCACACAAAGGGTATGTTAATGTTATGTAGGCAAGGTTATGTCTGACAAACCCACCCAGAACGAGAGAAAAAAAAGCCCAGTCTCAGGAATCTGTTCAAAAGCAGGCTCAGCATGATAAAACCGTGAAAATCTGCTTCTCTGAGTTCCATAGCAACGGCAGCACCCCTCAGAAAAATACCTTGAAAAACAGATTTGTTTTCCTCCTTTCTAAATACCTTCGCATGATATTTTTGGGTGATATTGAAATACAACTGATGTTGCACAAGGTGTAAACACACTCCCTGTTCCAATTGCTTCAGTATTGGATGGGGTGGCTCGTTGTTTTCTCACTTAACCCACAATGGTGGTTCCCCTGGCAACAGTGCAACACGAGACTCTCTGGGGATACCCAGAAAAGTGTCATCAACTGAAAGTGAGGCTCAAAAATACTTACAGGCTGCCAGGGGCCACCCAGTTGGAAAGACACTCTTGAGATATATAAGCCATGTAATCAGCATATTAAACCATCCATTTTGCAAATACTGTTTGAGACTCTCACCTAAAAAGGAGTCACAGGATATTCATTTACTGTATCACTGGATCAGGAGTTTAGAGACTATCAAGTCCTGGCCACAGAGAAATCAAGAAAAGAATAAAAAAAAAAATAGAACCATGTAAACAAGTGAGCAGTGAAGAATACTATCCACCATTCTATATGTCTGGAAACTTTCATAACAAAATTTTTAGAATAAGGAAAACACACCTGAGCATCATATAACATACAAAGAACTTTCCCATGCTCTATGTTCTTATTATAGTTAATACAGTGTGAACTAAAAATAGAAGTGGAGAGATGTTGGCTCACTGGCTAATTAAAGGTGACCAACTGAAGGAAAAAAATTAGGAAGAATACTGGGGAAATGTGAATATCAATTGGGAATTGGATGATAATAAAGTATTTATTAGATGTAATAATAGTCCTGTGGTTATGTAAGAAGAGTATTTCTACTTTTAGAGATGTACACTGAAGCATTTGGGGGTAAAGTGTCTTGATGGCTGTGACTTAATTTTAAAATGCTTCCTCCAAGAGCAGAAAAACAAATATAAAAAGATGATAATTGTTAAATTTTGTTAGCTGTATATAGAAATTCATTATACTGCTTGCTTTGACCTATGAATGAAATTTTACATTTTAACATATTTTAAATATCTTGAAAAAATCGAAAGAGAAAGACTCATTTCAAATCATAGGTGAGAATTAAGTATTTGCAGGGTCAATCCTTAGCTCACTGCCTCTAAAGGACGATTAAAATACATACTATTTCACGGATGACAATAATTTACCAGTACTTAGGAAATACCTTGTGTGGATTTTTGGAGTGACCTGGTATGTGATTATTTTTGAAAACATGGACATGGGGACAAATAAGATAAAGCAAAATGCACCAAACAAGCATGTTATTACAAGAAACCTCCCTACACAGGGATGAAGTCTGCATAAATCCTACCGGGTACAGTCCACCTGGCTTGCAGGGGTCCAAGTGGATGAAAGCTGGGCTGGAACTGGAGGCACATGCAAGCTCACTTCCTGCTTAGGATAACTGCGAGCTTAAATCAAAAATGGGAGGTTTTTTGAGCAAAACAGCAACCATCTGAGGCATTTTATGTAAGAAATGAATTCTCAAGGATTTGCCTGCCCACTCTAAGGGGGTGATTCCTTGTTTATCACTGTGAAAATAAAATGGAACCTTGCTCCCAATATTACTTCGAATATTCCTGAAGGATCCGATTGTTCAGAAGGTAGCTGTCCATGAACAGAAGCATGGGGGTGAGCTTCTTGGGGTGCACTGCTTCGCCCTGGGAAGTGGGGGAAAGGAGGCTGTGAAACTTGAAGACTGCCCTCTATTCAGTCCTCTTTCAAGGGAAGGGTCCCTGTTCTTTCTGCACAGGTACTCTGCCCTGGGCATTCTGCTAACTGGCCACCACTGATAGAACCAGAACGGAACTTGAGCTAAGTGCTGAGTGTGAGGAGGAATAACGACCCCAAGGCAGGATCTGACGGGGAGATTCACATCAGGTGGAGATGGAGTAGCCCACGCAGGTCCTCCCCAGCTGGGGAACACGCATGTTGAACAGGTGGGTTCTGACTGGTTCAGGCGCAGGGCACAGCTGCTGCAGCTCTGCTCTATGGGCCCAACGTAGAGCCAGCCTGGGGGACACCAGGCCCAAGGACTGAGCCACCAAGGGCAGCCCGGGCTTGCTGCTTCTCTTTCTCTATGTCCTTGAATAACCCCATCACTGACCAGTCATAGAAGGGGACAGTGGTTGCTGCCATTAACAATGGGTCAGGTTTTCTATCAACCTAGGCACTTAAAAGCATCATTCATTTAAAATCTGTTTACAACTTTAGGGAGTAGAAATTGTTACCAACATTTTACAGATGGGGCTTGGGAAATTTTAGGCCAGTAAAATGGAGGACCTGGGTTCAAACCCAAATCTTTCTTTCTTATTCCAGAGCTGATGTTTTGATCACTAATAATGCTGCCTGTCTCTAAAGCAACCTTCATAGCAAACTTTGTTTTAAAATGGGTTCTACTGTATTCAAAATAACAAGACTCACTCATGCAGAAAGTTTTCCATTTTACAGGGCTGATAAAGTTTCAGTGGGCTGGTTTTGTGAAAATTCAACAGGCTCAGCTAAGCAAAGACAGAACATAGGTCAATAGTGACATCACCTGCTTCGTCAACTCAAATCCATTACTGAGGACGTCAGCTGAAGCTCAGAAAGCATCTTCCCCTGCTGACTACATTTGCCCTTTCCTTCATCGGTCACTCCACCAGGAGTGCAGAACCAAGAGGCAAATGCTCCCCACGGGTAACAGTCGGTGATCTGCATACAATGTTCTCCTCTTAATTGGCCTATTATTCTTTAACCTTTCACTGGATTCAATAACATTTAAATGAGCTTCAGGAAAAGAGTACAAGCTATAAAACATGCTGACATAAAATTAAATCCCATAACATACTTCAGCAGATTCTCCTACGTGTCTGGAGTCATCATTTGTTTATTCAGCAAAGGTTTATGGAAGCCTCACTACCAGACATCATTATACACGCCAGAGATACAACAGTGAACAACAGGCTACGCCCTCAAAGGGTTAAATCCAGCTGGAAGGCACAGGCAAACAGATACACAAGTGCACATATCATCTATCAGGTGACAGGTGCTAGGAAGGGTTCAAACAAGAGACTACTGTGCAGGAATAAGGACCTAGTGCTCGTTAGATTTCCAGTGTACTCCATGCATCTTGATAGTTCTGGCCAATGGACCGTGGGCAAAGGCGTCAGGTGTCATTTCCAGGGCAGGCTTTCAAGAGCAGTGTGTGCCTCTAACTTTCTTTCCCTGGCCTGGCAAACCAAAAAGCCACACGAGGACGGTATGGTGATATTCAGTGGCAGAGACGGGAGGGAGCTTGGAACCCTTTGTAAATTGGATGAAGGATTGGATTTCATGTGAACTAGAAATAAATGTTGAGCTAAGCCACTGAGATTTGGGGGTTCATTACTGTTCTATGGCATAACAGAGTCAAGAGTGTGGAATGCCTGAGCCTGGGGAGGGCTGATGAATCAACTGAAGATAACAAAAACACATACACAATTGACGGGTTCACCCTGGTGGCTGTAAACCTTAGGTTGACACTGAAAGCCACCCAAGGATGCTAAAATATATTGCTCTTTAGACCTTATGCCCAAAGATTGTATTTTGGGATATTTAGAGTGGGGCCTACACACCTACATACTAAACACAACACTCATCAGAAGATGAAAAATGAGGTCAATGAGCTTTAAGAAACCTCTTCAAGGGCAACCTGTGCAACAAGATACCTGTGAAAGAGCCTATTGGTGAGGTCAAGTCAACTTCACATAGACCGCTGGGGAGCAGTGAATCTGTGACATATGAAGGACATCTGTAAAAGTTTTATTTGAAAATTTATTTTAAAACATGTTGCAGAAAGTATACCTGCACCAAATGAGTAATAGGACTAGATTTTCCAGTGTGCCATCTCATCGTATAAATATGCAAGTAGTAGTAAAATGAGAGACCAAGCACTTGACCTAAATTATCTCGATTAATTCTCAGAAGGCGGCTGCGATGTAGATATTATTCCCTTTGAGAAGATGAAAAAATTGAACCTGCCCAAAGCCACAGAACGAGTAATAAGTGGTAGAAGTAAGACTCAAATACAGTCGGCCCACAGTTCTGTGTCCCGGTGAGGAGGGAGAAGCAACCAAAAGACACAGTCTAGAGTAAGGAAATCCGGACACATGGCCACAGCGGGGAAAGAGGTTAGACATAGTTTTGGGGAGCAGCTGGCCTGCACCTACTTGAGGATTTTAAGCCTCCCAAAACAAAACAGTGCCTAGACCACTGACGCATGATGGAAATTTCTGATGACAACGTCCACACTTCTTGCTTCAATTCTGTGTTCACCAAGCAACTGAGCCCCCTCTGACATCTCCAGTGCAAACGTGTAACTGGGCATTTCGGATGAGACCAGACTCAGATGAGTTTCAGAGTGCCGACTACTGAGAAGGAGGGACTGCGTAAGGCAGCCGGCCAGCCTCACCCACAGGTGGCCCCTCCGCCAGCGTCTTCTGGAGAACTATGTTTGTGGCCCAAGTTCAGAGCCTGTTTTGTACGAGGAACCACATACTAGCTAACTAAGGCATAAACAAGAACTGGCTTACCAAATGATACCTCTACACAGCACGCTCTTAAAAATGGAGCACACAAAGTGTGGGTCTTGTGTGAAGAGGACACATGTTTTAAAAGGGAAGCAGGGACACTGGGCTCTGGAGGGGCCTTGAGCAGCGGAGCCACAGCATGGAGGCCGGAGATGCCTCGGCAGTGGGAGACACGTGACCTCACAAGAGACACCAATTTCCCAGTTCTGTCTGGGGCCAGCCTTAGATGGAGGGACTTCTCGATTCTCCTGTCTGCCTGTCTGTCTGTCTCTCTCTCTCTTCCTCTGCAACTTTTTGTGCTTCTGCTCTCCAGAGGACATTAGTTACGCACCTTGTGATTATTAAAGGTCAGTACAGTATTTATAGCAACATTTCGGGAAATAGCAATAGAACATCTTGAGGGCAAGACTGTCTTTTTCAAAATATACTCAGAACAACCATCCCAGTAATTGCATCAGGGATGCTGCTTAGCACGAGCAAGGGCTAGTACAATGGAGAAAGGTATAGAAAAGGAAGAGGCAAGACTTGTGAAACTATGCAACTATGGGACATATGCTCCAACATATTTCCTAACTACAGATCTTCTTTCTCAACCTCACATTATATTATCATCCTATGAGTCAGGAAGATGCTGGCTACAGTAACAACCCCAAAACTTTAGTGGCTTAACGCAGGATAAATTCATTTTTGGCTAATTCAACAGATCAGTGTGAGTTCACTAGCAGGCAACTTTCCAAGTAATCATGCCGGGATCCTTTGCCATTCCCTACTGGATCCCCAATGGGGGAAAAAGCACAGCAGCATCTCAGCTGGGACCTGGCCCCAGATCGGACCCACATCACTACCACTCATATTCCATCGACAAGATCAGGCTCAATGCTTCACTCAGGTGCAAGGAGGGCAGGAAGTGCAGTCTCTGACTTAGCAGCCGTTCTCTGCTGTGACTGTGCATTACAGAGAGCTGGTTATCAGTATGGGGGAAAACTACTTACCTTCATCAGTTACAAAATAAACATATAATTACAGGGCCAAAAAGAACATACAGTGGGGGAGATAAAACTTACAGTTTGGGTGAGTGCTCCTGTGTGTCATCCTAGACAAATCAGCCCAGATCGACAGGCGAACTGTAAGGCTGGAACCCAAAAGATGAGTTTCAAGAGGACTTTGCCCCTGTGGTCAGGGTTTGGCTCCAAGACTTCCCCATGAAGGAAGTCTTCTTTGCTTCTCACTCTGCTAAGGTTCTGAGGGAAAGATGCAGTCTCCACAGGAACAGAACATAAATAATGACAGGGTGAATCGAAGTTAACGCCAAGACATTTGGGTTTATACTTATAGCACATCTTAACGGAATATGTAAAGTCTACTTCAAGCCTCAGGATTCTATTTTCAGAGAAATAAGAAACCACATAAAAATATGGACCTCAACAAAGACAAAATAAAAGTAACAGTTTGACAATGAGACTATTTTATTCCTATCAAAATTATCTAGAATCAATGTATTCATGGTTTTATTTCCATGTTTGAGAAAACTATGATTCTATGTAAAATTTATTGCCTAAGCTTTTTAAAAAAGTTAAACGCTTTCCAGGTGATTGGGCTGAATTTCCAGGTGATTGACCATGCTGATAACTAACAGACTGTGCATAAAGTGTAGCAATATAAAACTTCTATTTACATCAATATACTTTCATGACATTAAATTTTAAATCTCCAAATTCTAAAGCAACTTGCCAGAGCAAACCATTTAGTTTTATTTAAAGATATTTCAACTACCTGCAAATCAATTTAGTTGGAAAAGGGCACTGGCTAAGAATTGGGACAGCTTATTTTAAATCTTTGTTCTTCTACCACTATGATAATGCTTAGAACACAACACCCCCACCCTTGATTTTCATCTGAAATGAGGCTGTACTCTAAAAACCCCAATCAAGAGAAACTAGGTTCATAAATTCTACATGGTGTCATATTTTCTGTTTTGGTAAATGGCAAATGGTGTATAACTTAAAATGAATTCTGGTAAAAATGAAATTACTCACTTAGAAATATTTAAGTCTATGTCCTCATGTGTGGTGTAAGGAAAATACGGATGATGATCCAAATAACCAATCTTCTCCTAAGCATTCCAGCCATGTGGACACTGTAAAATTTACATCATAATCCAAGAGATCTGAGCATATATTTATTTATTTATTTGGTACTGGGGATTGAACTCAGGGCCTTGTGCTTGCTAGGCAAGCCTGAGTATACATTTTATGGAGGCTTGAGATGAGGTTAAAAATTAGAGGCTGAATATTTTTATAACAACCAGTGGATGGCAACAGACATTAACAGTAGGTGGAAATAATCAACAGAAAAGTCATTTTTTCTTTATTCTATTTCCTTGGCATTTTTAGATGGAGAAGCAAATCTAGAGATGTTAGGGAGAAGTGAGCAAAAGTGAGTTCAGAAGTAAAATAATTAGATTTTGAAACGCATGTTCTGCTTTTGCAAATGCTGCGTCTGCAGTTAAATCCCTGGGAGATTTCAGTATTGAACCAAAAGCTGTATGAGGATGAAGTGCCTACCAGAAGAAAAGCATTAAGCTGGAATGCTGTATTGACCAGATTATGCAGTTTGGGACAAAATCATTTATTAGTCATATTGAGATTTTTTTTAGACCTCGTGAAATAAAATCACACCTGCTACTCTGTATTTATGATCGGAAGCCTACAACTCAACTCCACTCACTGTCAGGCCTTATCCCTCTATCATGAATTTTCCAAATTATGGACAGAGGCCACACACAGGATTTCTCTGACCCACGAGGTCCCAAACTCCTGGGACAGTAAACAGTTAACTCCTCTGTGTCATATGACATTCTTTTGACGTCCTCATTGGGGTGCATTCTGGGGAGGGGAAATGTTAGGGAGCATCCTGCAGAGTGAGCCCCTAAAGCCCTCAAGCTTCCACGACCTCTTCTGGACATTTCCCATGAGAAGGTGCCAGCCTCAGAATGAACAGCATGCATTTCAATCTAAACTTTATTTATCCACAGGAACCATTTTGACTAATATATAAGCCCCCAAAGAAAACCCAACCAAAGATTATCATGAGGATCATGAGACCAGCCTCCATGCAGTCCACAGAATAGCAATTCTCAAATCCTAGTGTGCCTGCAATGAGCTGCAGGCTCCCTGTGAAACATGTTCTTCAGCCCTCCTAGGAGATCCTGAGTTGGGCTAAGGGCTCTATTTTTACAAACTGCTTCCGATATGAATGGTTCGCCAACAGACCTTGGGGAATATTACTTAGAAAAACAAAATGGTCCCACTGAGTTCCTAATCCACTCTCCCTGCCACCTCCCCCAGACTTTGCCAGGAAAGAGGAAAGTCCTACGTTAGTGTTTACCTGGCAGAAGAAGATCATCCCTTCAAGCCTACGTCACTTACCACCCAGAAAGGCCATTACAGAGGCTGAGCAAACCACAGATAAAGACCAAGGTCAATTGCAGCCTCGAGCTAAAGTAACAGGTGCCGTGGTGTGCCTATCCTCTCTTCAAGCCCAGGTTGAGGGTTTGCTTTCAAGCTACCTTTGCTCTGACTTTCACCTTTGTTCTCTGGCAGGCTTTTGACTTTTCTTTGTCTCGTGATATAAGTTTGACTCATATTTGGAATCATACTGTAGATATTCTGAAGCTTTGTGATTCCCTGGCCCTAGCTAAGCCCATATCTAATTATTGAAATAATCCATCTGCTTGTCCACGATCCTCACCTAATTCACCACACATCTCATTTACACATCTCATAGATACATTATCTGACCTTCATTCCAGCTCCAGTTTCAGGTACCCAAAAGTCACTGTCACCGACACACAGCTACCCCCCCATGCTTAACCAGAGAAAGATATTAGATACAACGCTCCAACTTTAAGGACATTTTGGTACCTTCATAACCTTCCTGGATGCTTTCCAACACCAGACACACTGAAAATGAGTTCAGTGACTAACAAAGCAGCACCAACTTCTGCATTTCTGTGTAATCATCCTGTTGGTAAAAACTGAAATCTAATATAAGAGTTGTTGGGGATGATGCCCCCCCCAAGCATGAGTAAATCCTATATTAAGTCAATCTCCAAAACCAATTTCAACTCCATCCATTTCTCTCCATCTCCACTGCTATCATTCTTCCTCAGTCACTAGCATCTCATTCCTGCTTCCTAATCAGTCTCCTTTCTTCCAAGCTTGTCTTCCTCCAAACCTTTCTCTACGGTAGCATACAATGTAAAAAAGGTCACACCACTCCTTTATTTAAAAATCTTTCAGCAGCTTCTTACAATGCTTAGGAAAGACCAAACTCGGCATCATAGTGTATGCATGAAAGGGAACTGCCAATTTGCCAAACTCATGTCTCGTCACTTTAGCCTTTGCCTACTACATTTTGGCTACATCAATTTTTTTCCATTTCTAGAATATATCCAGAACTTGCCTGCATTTTTTTTTATTTTTACCAAGAACATGTAATCGTACATTGCATACATAATGATCATAATCAGCATGGTTATTTTGTACCTGGACATGATGTATCTTGGCTTTCCCCCCCTCCCCTCCCCGCCCTTCCATTCACCCCTCCCTATTTGCAACAAGTTTATTTACACTTTTCCATTTTTTCCCTTTCTTCTTACTTTTCTTTTAACCTTCTTCATCCCCCTTTTCCCTATCTAGTTCTCCTCTCTTTTGAATACTATCTCTTTTTTTTAAACATAATATCTATTCTACCCCTTTGTCCTTATTTATACTTACGGTTTCTCATATCAGAGAAACAATTTGATCTGTACTGATAAGTGTCTGATTTATTTCACTTAAGAGTATGTTCTCAAGGAACATCCATTTACCTGCAAATGTTTCTCGTTTGTCCTTTTTTGTGGCAGAGTAGTACTCCACTGTGTAGAAAAACCACATCTTCTTTAGCCACTCATTAGTTGTTGGGCATTTAGGTTGTTTCCAAGACTTAGCTATTACAAATTGTGTTGCTATGAACATGGTAGTGCACATATCACTGTGGTATGATGATTTTAATTCTTCTGGGAAGATACCAAGCAGAGGAATAGCTGGGTCAAATGGAACCTCTAGTTGTAGTTTTCTGAGGAATCTCCACACTGATTTCCACAGTGGTTGGACCAGTCTATGTTTTTTATAACTATTGTCTTGAGGTAATTTTCTTTTCTCCCTTCAACTCTCCTATAATATTTTACCAATAATTCCTTGTCACATATAATGCATTTTTTTCTCATAGGTTGAGTGCATGCGTGTATGCATGTGTGTGTGCGGTGTGCCTCTAACCTAAGGCTTGGCACCTGCTAGACAAGCATTCTACCACTGAGCTGTACCCCAAGTCCCCAGATTTTCATAAATCGAACAGTCACATAGGCAGCTAATGGGTGAAGATTTATAATATGAAATCCTCTACTTAGAATAAAGACTATCTGTCCCTAGAAATAATAAGTGCTAGAAGCCAGCAAGACTTGGAGCAATTCTATCTAGGGCCAAGAAGGACCCCCCCACACCAAAGTCTGGAGGCCATTATTTTAAAAACATGGATTCATACGCAATTGAACAAGCTAATGTCATGAGTGTTTCAGAAAGAAAAGCCAGTGACTTGAGCCGGCTCCTGGAAACCTCCTGGAATACCTGGACTGGAAGAAGACCTTACATCCTCAGACAAAGCCTCACGAAGCTGAACTGGGTTGAATCGCCTGAGGCAGGAAATTCGATGCCTTCATCAGTATTTACAGGCCTACACTGGCCCGGGAGCCACACTTCACCCAACAATTATGGGTGGATCCTGTTGAAAACTGACACAGGGCAGCAGCTACCCCAGAAAAGCATAAGGCCTCAGAATGATTCTGAAATCTGTACCTTGAAAGGAGGACACTTACCAAGAATTTTTACAGTCTGACTCATGAATTCAATCTTATGGAAGCAAAAAAATATAACACTGTATAATGACTGCTTTGGGCCTGAGTCAGTGGTTCATACTTTGATTCTCTTCCAAATATTGCAATACAGAACCAATATCTGGCATAAAAATAATGAAAATAACAAACACCATCAATGCCGGAGAGTTGAAAATCTACTCTCCCTGCATGAACTCCCCCCTCAACTGGTAGTGCCTGCAGCTGTCTCCCCTAAAGAACAGACAGGCTTTTGCCTGCTGCCTCCAAACTCATGCTGCTGCAGCCGGCACTGATGGAGAGGAAGCCACAGGTGAAGACAGGTGCCTCTTCAGCCAGAAGACACGGAAGGCAGCTGAGTCTCCTTCAGCATCTCTAACTAAAACGCCCTCATCAAAGTGCTTTTTACTGTAGGTCTGAGCCGCTTAGCCCATCCCTCAACAAAAGAACTTCTCAAGCTTCAGTGTGCTTACTAACGTTCAGATACGGGCCGGCCGGTTCTCACACTGTGGCTTGGGTTGGAGTTAGCACAGGACTCCGATCCTTTAACAAATGCCCCAGCAGATTCTGAGATACCAAGCGTCCCGCAGCATTAAGGAAATACATAAAGCAGTGTTTCTCAAACTGCGGTTCTGGGTGCATTCGTGAGGGTTCCACTAAGAGAATTTTTACATTTTGTATTTTTATTTTGATGATGATTTTTCAAGTATTAAGAGCATTCTGGATCATATAGAAGATAATTTTTAACCAGATACCCAGCAAAGTGTTTACACTCAGGTCAGGACCAAATATTTTTAGCTTTTCTTCAGGCTAATGGGATCCAGATCCAGATTTAGTTCTTTAAAATGACATCACTGCAGTCGAGCATGGTGGCACACGCCTGTAAATCCCAGCACTCGGAGGCTAAGGCAGGAGGATCGCTGCTAGTTCGAGGCCAGCCTGAGCTAAACAGTAAGTTCAAGACCAGCCCTGTCTCAGAAAATAAATAAAATAAAAATTAGAAAAATAAGTAAATAAAATGACATCACTCCATCTGAGTGGGAAGAAAGGAGCAGGTTTTGACAAACGACACAGACATACTGACTTGGGAGGTCTATGGGGTGTCCACAAGCAGTGGGGAGATGGGTCTGGAACTCCAACGAGAGAAGTTGTCCAGAGCGAACAATCTGGAAGGTGCCACACATAGGGCAGAGGATGAGGCAGCCTGAATACAAGGGTGGAGGACGGATGAGGAAAGAACTCTGGAGCGAGCTGGAGGAACTGGAAGGGACACAGCAAGAGAGACTGGAAAAGAGGCGAGCGCCCAACAGGAGAGCCAGGGAGGGGAAACACTGCGCAGCAGGGGAAGAAACGTTCTGAGGGGCAGACAATCTCCACGTGCATGACACTGTGCCCAGTTTTACTGTTAAATGAAATGTAACAAATCAGTATGTTCAACATGATACCACTTGTTCAATAAAAAGTTTACATATGCCTGATTAAAGAAAATTTCTAAAAAGGAACAGGATAGCAATTAGAACAAAAGTCTGGTGTCTCTGAGAATTGAGAATGGAAGGTAAATGGGGGAACTTTAACTTTGTAGTTTATGCTGTTTTTTACAGCTTAAATTTATTATCATGAACATACACTGCTCTCTTACTAATGTTTGAAGGATCGATTCGGCAGCATGACATTAAATTACCAGAGAGGATCGAAAAGATGAGACTGCCCAGAGGCCGTGTGTTTGGCAAGCAGGCTGTCACAGGTGGCTTCTACCAGCGTGGCTTAGGAAGGAGTGGGACAGCTCAGACACTGCTTCCCAAGGCTGGGGAGCACAGGAGTCGCCAGGGGATCTTGTTAGATGCAGATTCTGCTTCAGCAGGACCTCGATGGAAGCTGAGAGTCCCCACGTCTACCAGGCTCCACGTGACACTCATGGAGCTGGTCCAGGCATCGCCCATTTGCATGGTGATGGAATCAGAATGGAGAGACTGGGCAGGCGGACAAAAACGACACTGTTTCCTACCTACAGCGTGTCCCCTGGAAGATGAACTCAGAGGTGCACCCTAGTAAAAAAAAGATTCTACCATTGAGTGGATTCGATATCTGTGTTTTATTGAGAATTTTTTACTGGTTTCTTGCTCAGATGTCCCTAAGGGTTAGGGCTAACCTTGTAGAACGGAAAATGTATCTAACCATTTCAAGCCTGATGGTCCTAACAGGTTGTCCTAGAAGGTGTCAGGGAGCAGAAATACAGGGCAGCAGGATGTCAGAGGTGAGAGCATTTTGTCTCTCATTCAACAACAGAGGTCTCTGAAAAGTGAGAAAGCTCTCAAAACAGACTGTTAGGGCACGTGCATCACTCAGCCTGGTGCTCCCTGACGGTGCCTGCCATGATGCCCACCCATATCTCCCAAACCTATTCGAAATATTTCTACACTCTTCTGAAATGTCGCCCAGCACAGCATGATAGCCCCAAAGATGCTCATGATGAACCAGCGTACTTGTGAATGCATCAGCTTGAATTTATTTAAACCAACAGCAAGACACCCCCAAACTGGCTGAATCTCACTGCTGAGGGCGGCCACACTCGGCAGGAGCACAAACCTATTAGAGCATCATGGGGGAGGCCGGGCACGTGATCCTTTCGGGCCTGCTGAGATGGCCCAGGTGAGACCAGGAGGAACCTCAGAACTCAGACAACCTGCTGGCGGCACTGAGCCATCGGCCGGGGGCCTCTAGCGCTCGCCTGCCCCAGATGGGCCTTTGAGTGTCTCCATGCAGACTGTGCAGCAGAGAGGGAGTTTCAGTGGGAAACTAGATTTCAAAGGACCCTCAGTGCAGGGGAGGGCAGAGGTTACTCACCCGGCCCGCCTGCCGTGTCCATCTTCTGAAGACAGCCACTGTCTCCCCTAATGTCTAAACTTGACAGCTGAGGGTTCGAACCACACGGGGCAACTTGTGCAGAGACCTGAATGACCCCAAATTGGTCATACAGAATGCTCTGATGTCTCCGTGTTCACAGCCGCAGCTTTCCAGCCTCTTAGCTCTTCCTCAGACGTCTGGCCTGTCAGTCGCAGCTGCTGTACTTGTCTCTCAGATTTACTAGGGAAGGAAATGGGCCTGCAACATCCCCTTTGTTTTTAGCCCTGAGACTTACTTGTGAGACTAAATCTATCTGAACAGCACAGTGCACAAAGTGATTGTTTCAGGAACATTCAGGGATGCGTTGGAGACCCACGCCTGTCACACTCAACCGCAACTGCTTCGAGGCCCAGGAGACTGAAGGCTGTTTGTATTGATGCTATTTTCTGTGGATTCCTACAAGATGCAGGTTTTTTTCTGGTCAGCACCATGGCAAAAGAATTTAAATTAGTTTTAACATTCACCTAACAAACACACATCACACTGTTAAATTTGTGCTTACATATGCTCCCTATCACACACTCACTCACACTCACACACACACACACACACACACACACACACACAGAATACACTTTAACCTCTTGGGAGAGTTATTTGGGAAATCAAAAGTCAATGATAATGGCCCCCACATGATGCCATGTGTCTAAACTGTCAGCAACTATATAGCAGCAACTATACAGCAGAATGTCAGTACTCCAATGTGCTGATTTTAAAGAATTCAGACACTGGCTTCTAATCTATAATGAGAAAGAGTATATGCCCTTTGTTTGTATATGAAGCACTTCAATTGCCACTAGCACCACAAGAGTTCTCCTCGAAGTCCTAGGAAAACAGGGTGCACCCTTGCAATCTTGTAGCCCCCAAGGAAAATCCTTCTAAAGAAACAGCAGATTAGGCTGGAGATTTAGCTCAGTGGTTAGAGTGCTTTCCTAGCAAGCGTAAGGCCCTGAGTTCGATCCCCGGTGTAAAGAAAAAAAAGAAATAGCAGATTAGAAAGGTCAGAGGGCCCTGGAACAAAGCGCTTTTAGGGTCTGTTTTAAGGTCCTCCCTTGGTTGTCGTCTACCCAGCTCTCCCTCTTCCCCCAAGGTAGTCCATTAGTAAAAACCGAGCACGCAGGGCCTCATTTATTCCTGACTCTTTGGGGTCCTTTTCCGAATTCTGCCGTATAATTGCAATCACGTGCGCTGGATAATGGGGGCACACCTCCTGGATAAAGCCAGGGTCTGGAAGATAAATACTGACTTCCGCACTCTTCATCTGGAGACCTCCTCTCAAGATTCCTCACAGGGAGGTCATCATGACCAGGTTAAAATCTTGCTGTTACAAGCGACTTAAAAAATCAATGTCACCTTAGGTCTTGCTTAGGGACACGAGAAACAAACTGTGGTCCGTGTCTTTGCGGACCACCTAGGACATAAAAAACCTAACGGAGATGCAAAACACTTGCTCCTCGGGCGAGAGAAAGAACGGAGCCGAGCTCCACAGGGACGCTCTAGGTCGCTCTGCCTGCAAACTGCTCAGGGCGGGTCAGGCCTCCGAGGGACTGCGGCGCTCGGGGACCCCTCGGCGGCGCCGGCGGGCTACCGGACGCCCCTCCGCCGAAGCTGCCCGTTTACCTTTCTGCTTGTCGAGCAAGAGCGGAGCGGCCGCGGGGCCCTCGCTGGCCGCGGGGCCGGGGCTCGGCGTCTCGGGCTTCCGCGGCGGCGCGGGCCCCTCGGGCGCCCGGGCTCCCTCTGCGGCGGGCGGCGCGGCCGCGGCGGGCGGCGCCCCGGCGGGGAAGCGGAAGGGGCCGCGCTCCTCCGCCGTGCCCCGCCGGCTGGGCGCGCGCGGCTCGGCGCGGGCGCGCGGCTCCTCGCGGCCCGGCTCGGGGGCGCCCGCGCGCACGGGCGGCGAGTCCTGCGCGCGCTTCGGGCTCTCCTCCGAGGCCGAGGAGGCGTCGCACGACTCCAGGATGAGCTCGCTGTCCAGCTCGGCCTCGCGCTCCTCGCGCAGGATGCTGTACTGCACGGACGGCGACGCCGGCGACGGCGGGGGGCCGCCCACCTGGCCGAAGGTGGCGTAGCCGGCGGGCAGCGCGTCCTCGCCGGCCAGCGGGTCCTCCGACACCAGCTCGATCTCCGAGTCCCCCGACTCGGCGCTGCTGGCCTCGCGGTCCGGGGCGCTGGCGATGCGGGGCGGCCCCGCGCGGGCCGTGGGCTCGGGCCCGTGGGCAGCCTGGCCCGCCGTCCCGTAGGCCAGCCCCTTGGCCTCCTTGATGGCCGCGATCAGCTCGTCCTCCGAGACGCTGCCTTTCCCCTGGGACTCGGCCGCAGATGGTTCTGTCGTCCCACGGGAGGCGGGAGAGCCAGAGGCGCACACACGGACGGACAGATGGACAGAGAAAGAAGAAATAAAACAGAATTCCATTAGGGAGATGTTTTGCTGTTGCTTGAGAAACACAGCGCTCATTAGCAAAAACAATAGTCTGTTTCCAGGGCTATGTCGGGAAGACAGGCCACCTGAACTTAAAAGGCTAATTACTGTTGTGGCCCAATTGATCAGTGCTTTTCATGCCTATCCATCTTAATCTGGCTATTTTAAAAAATGACCCAGCAATTTCTCAGCGACAGAAACCGTGTTTCAGTGCAGTCAAGATTTTAGAAGTCATTGTTTTAATATGTGCTTCATTTTCTCGGGGAGTTTTTCGACTTCACGGATTTCATCAGATAATCTGGTGTGTGTGTCTCTAATTGGGTCCACCAATATCAACACATCTGAAAATCAACCATCATTCGGTGTCTATGGCTGCTCGTAGTTTCTCCTTTCATAGGACAGAGGTAATTTGGAGCTTTGGGTACAACTTGACTTGTGAGCTTTACATTTCCCCTAAGAATCACTATCTTCACTCTTTTTTAGTGGAAAGTACAGCTTGATGGAACAATGTAAAGGAAGGACTTTTTCCTATTCCACCAACAGGCTGCTGTGCAGATGGCCCTAGTGCACCTGCGGGGCTTTCAACGGTGGCCACCCACTGCCATTCTCCATCTCTCTTCCCTCCTCTTAGAAGAGCAGAACCTAGGAGTCAACTCCAGTCCCCTGGGTGAATGCCTGTCTTGTGCCTGATGTTTATCCAGATGGCCTGAAGGCTACACCAGCAATCTTGCTGAGCTTTCTCTCCCTTGCATGAGCAGACCTGGGATCACCATGACAACAGTGTTCAGAAGCTTAATTTTTGCCTTGCCATAGAGCAGGGCTTTATTTCAGAATATCTTAGACAGTGGTTTCTGGTCTTTCATGCACGGGAAGAACTGGTTGCCTGAGTCTTTTTCGAAAGTGTTAAAGTCACTGGGGAGATCTAGGGAGGTGAGATGAATAGATTATACACGACTAGGTCACTTGTTGCCATACAATTGTGACAGGATGGAGAACTCTAATGCGTAAAGCATTGTGTTTCTAGAATTCTATAAAGTGGAAGTGATGTTATCCATACTTCCCTCATTCATCTATTATTGTGTCTTCTGTGTGTTAGGCCCTCTTCTAAGAACTTGGGATATGTCAGTAATGAGACGGACAACAAGTTCCCTACTTCTATTCTGGTGGAAGGAGCACAACACATAAACAACATATACAACAAATAAAGGAAAATGTACAGTATGTTAGAGGATGGCAAGGCTATGGGGGAAGGCAGAGTAGGGTAAGCGAGAAAGGAGTGTGGGGACAGGGTGGGATGAGTCTGCAATGTTAAATAGGCTTCATTAAGAGGTGACCCTACAGTTACCTCTTAAAGGTGGCGAGACAGTGACTTAGGGAGCTATCCAGAGGAAGAGCACGCCAGGCAAAGGGAACGGCTAGCACACAGGTCTGGAGGTGGGAACTGCAGTGATTTCTAGATACAGAAAGGAGGCCGTTGTGTCTGGGGGAGGGACCAACGAGGGAGAGTAAAAGAAGAGGCCAGAGACATGGCAGGGTCTGATCTCACGAGGTTTTTACTCTGAACAAAAAGAGAAGTCATTAGAGGGTTTTGAGTAACCATGTGATCTACTTTGAAGTGACTTAAAACAAAACTACTTCATTACCTCTCACAAATTCATTTTGAAAAGAATTTGTTGTATGATTTCCAGCCGTACTTTTCTAGCAGTTATCTCCTTAATAGGTCATGCACATGGTTCTGTGCTACAATCTTGAACAGTGTAACTGCAAAGGTTCCATCAGCTTTCCTCTGAATGTGGGCTCATGCAGGGAGGATGGGAGTACAGCCAGCATCCACCAAGGAGTGCGCTGTACCTCCCGAGTACTAGCAGCAGCGGCAGCATCACGGCTCCGCCTGTTAGCGCCTGCTGGGCGACAGGCCCTTCACGCGTAGAGCTTAAGACTCTAGTGGCAGTAGGTCAGGTGGGCCGGGCCCTGGTCCTGTCCTGGTTTTTCTCTCGTGCCCCGTTTGGACTCGTTCCCATTTTTCTGTGCCCTGTTCTGTGTTCTGAGAGGTGCATCTCTGGTATAAAAGGCGCCCGGGATCCCCACCCATCTGGTTTCTCACTATTTCCAGCCATCCGGAAGCACTGAAAGGCAGGGAGAAGGGAGACGCTGAGTGCTTCTGCCCACTGCTGCCTCTAAAGCCTCAGCTCTTGGCAGCTTCACAGTGCTCTTCCCTCTCTGCCCTGCTCATTCAGGGCTGCTAACGGTTCTCTGGAGTCAAGGCTTCACCATCATTTGTTGATTCTTTCAGCCATCTTTACACAGTTACAACCTTGGCGTGTGGCACTGGCTTTCTGCCCAGGCCTCACCATCCCATGGCTGGAAATGACGTGGCCTGGACTTGAACTCATGCATTCTGTTCTGCATGTTCTTCACTCTATCATGCCATCCCCGTTTACAAAGGAAGTGCGGTCTGAGATGGGGCCAGTTGTATTGGAGACTAAGAAGGGAGGAACAGTGAACTGGATAACCCCATGCAGAAGCAGGAAGCTGCGCCCTGCCCCACTGACATGCAAAACCTTAGTTCAGATGGATCAGGGACTGAAGTAAGAGCCAACAAATGTAAGCAAAACCACAGAACTAAATGCCCACGACCTTGAATTAGACAGTGGGTTCTCAGATATGGCACCAAAAACAAACAATAAAAGAGAAACTGATAAACTGGGCTACATAACAGTTAAGCATTTTTGAGAACTGGGGATATAGCTCAGTGGTACAGGGCTTGCCTAGCATACATGCAAAGTCAAACAATTTTGTTCTTCACAAGATGGAATCAGGAAAATGAATGCAGCATCCACAGGATTGGAAAAGAATCTGCAAATCTTATTTCTGATCATGGATTTGTATCTAATAAGAATACCAAAAAAAGTTACAAAAAGACAACCCAGTTAAAAATTGAACAGAGGATTTGAATAGGCATTTCTCCAGAGAAGACTAACATATGGCCAAAAAGCACATGAAAATATGCTCAGGATCACTGGTCACCAGAGAAATGCAAACCAAAGCCATAATGACCTCATATCCGCTTTGATGGCTACCTCGAAAAGTCAGATGATGACAAATGTTAACAA
Source organism: Hystrix cristata (assembly GCA_004026905.1). Classification (NCBI taxonomy): domain Eukaryota; kingdom Metazoa; phylum Chordata; class Mammalia; order Rodentia; family Hystricidae; genus Hystrix; species Hystrix cristata. The sequence continues at coordinate 3,435 of PVJO010005071.1, read as the reverse complement.
GGATGTGGAAAAATCAAAACCACCACACACGGGAATTTTAAAAGGTGTAATCATTTTGGAAAAAAAATCTGGCAGTTCCTCAAATGTTTAAACATAGAGTTCCATATGTCCCAGCTGTCCCATTCTTGGGTATCTATCCAAGAGAAATGAAAACATATGTCCACACTAAAACTTGTACATGAATGTTTATAACAGCGTTCTTCACTACAGCTTCCAAAAATAGAAACAAGCCAATGTTTCTCGACTAATGAATGGGTAAAGAAAATGTGAAAAATGTGGTATAGCTTTTACAGTGGAATATTATTTGGCCATAAAAAAGAATGAAGTACGCAAAATGATAAAGCATGATTAAGCCTTGAAAATGGTGCTTTAATGAAACAAACCAGTCATGAATAACTATATGATTCCGTTTATATGAAACATCTAGGATAAGCAAATCCATATAGACAGAAAGTAAATTAATGGTTGTGGGAAAAGGGGAGACTTGGGATGACAAAAAGAAGTGCAGGGTTTCTTTGGAGGTAATGGATATGTCTGTGGACAGTGGACAATGAGAACATTTCTCACACTTTAGGCCCCAGGTAAATGCCCAATCAGCCTGACATTTCAAGATGCCCAACACAGACACATTCTATGGTAGGCCACCCTTCACAACCAAGGGTGCAGTTGCCCCCACCCTCAGCCCCTACTGTAACAGAGCAGTCCCCTCACTGCCCTGCTGGCTCACAGTGTCTAGTCCAACACCTTCCCTTGCACCGATTCTACTCTTGGTAAATCCTTGCACCGCCCACATCATTGGCTCTCCACAGGCCCTCAAGCATGGCACTTATGTCGGAAGCGTCTCCCCTTTCTGTGGCCCACATCTTTCCACTTGCTCCTTCAGGAAGCTCAGTCTCAGATCTGAGGAGACCACGAGGCAGGGCAGCCCACCAGGGGTGACAGCTGGCCTGGGCTGAGTCCTTCAGGAGACCAGCTGGAGCCCCCCTCATTCTGCCCAACCGGGGACCCACGGGCCGCTCTGCATGTGTTTGTGTGATGATTTGATTAACGTCTGTCTCTTCACCCTCACTCTCCCTGAGCCCGCAGTGAATTTTCAGTGCCATGAAGGCAAAGGGCAGCCAACGTGCATTTGTTACCATCACAATCCTGGCACCTGCCGCAGTGCCCGGCGCACAGAGGTGCCCCATAAATGGTGCTCCTATGAAATACATTTATTTTACCTGGCAATCCTTCCTCCAGTTAAGAGCTGCTGTGTTAGGGCAATCAGAAAGGAACGCTCAAGGGTCTTGCTTTGTTGGCTCAAGTGTAAGCAGGGCAGGTAGCTGAGGGGTGCAGGAGAAAAGGGCCCCATGAGGTGCATCCTGGAAGAGTGAAGGTGTGGCCTTTAAAGCAATCTGTCCTTATGCTGAGGCAAGAGCGACTCGGTAGCTCTCTTAGACATTGTCCTCCATTCTTAATGGGAACTGAAGTTTACTCAAATGCTGGGAGAAATCAGGGGATTTTTCAGAATGAATGAAATTGCCTAACTTTGTTTCTGGATCTATAGCTAAGGCATTGTCGTCTCTTCTAATTAGTAGGCAAGCTCCACAAGGGCAGGAACCTTTTGTGTCAGCTATCCTGCAATGTCCTTGGTGCCCAGCATGTGTCTGATGTACAGAAGTAGCTCAATAAACATTTTTTGAATAAAAGAATGAATTTTCAAAATTGGTGAGAGAATCATAGACCTCATTCATGCAAGGATACAGCAAGAGTAGTCTTTAAAGGGTCCAAACTCATTTGCTTTTGATTGCGCCTTTCTTATTATGGGAAGCTGAGGGTTTAATAACAACCTCCTGATGATAGTCCTTTTTGAGATAACACCTCAAATATTCAGTAGTGTTAAAATATGCTTCTTGGTATTTGCGTCGTAAACAACTGATAGGTCAATGGTCTGGTGCAGCAGGGGACTTAATACATTTTCCTAAAATGCTTCACATTTTCCTAAAATGCTGATATTTACTGAAAAAGAACTTCTACTCACTTCTTCTGTGTCTCAGGGTATATTATTTAACAAGATGCAAATATTTAGTATGTTGGAGAATGCTACAGAACAGAATAATCCATCGGAATTGAGAGAAATAGATTCATAAAATGTCAAGGTCACTGGCTAAAACCATTCAAAATTAGAATTTCTTCTCATATATTTTCTATAGCTGACAACTTCTTCCTTTAGTGAACGATGATAAACTGAACTCATTTTGTTTCAAGTGCTCTCCTTTGCTCTGGGGCTACATAGAATTTCACATAACTCTTGGTTGCATTGGAAATAATGAAATGATGTAAAGCTGCCGTGTCTTCTGGTGTCTGTGGGCAGACGGGCTGTGAAGCCGGGGCCCACAAGAAGATGGGCTGGGTAGGGCAGCCTCTTGGGATACAAAGAACAAGGAGACGGGACTCAAAGCCAGGGGCCTCCCCCTGTTGTGCCTATTAATTTCATTCTTATCTGTTGTCATTAGACGCAGATGTTTCCATGTGGGGTATGTGTGGGAGGAGGCGCTGACCAGGAGGGAGAGCCGTGTAATGGGTCAGGGGACTCTCTCTTTCTCGAATCAATCTTGATTAGAATGGACACCCCCCGCCCCCCAGGCCTGTTTACTTCAGCCTGCCCCTTGGAAAGCCAGCCTTGGCCTCCATCCTCCCAGGAGCCATGGGTCCCCAGCGCTCCTCAGCCCCGTTCCCCTTTCTCAGAACACAATCGGAACAGGAGTGGGATTGTTTTCTTGGTTGTCTGTCCCACTGGAGGGAGAGGATGGTGTCCTGGAGGACACCTGGCCAAAGAAAGCGCTAGGTGAATGAATGAATGAATGTGAAAGTCGGAACCTGGCGCAGTAGACGCAAGGAGGAGCTTTAGAGCTGTAGGAGTCTGAGGACGTGCCTGCGAAGGGGAGGAATTAATGCTAATCTTTAGGGAGACAGCAGAGGGGCCTTCGGTCAGCCTTCTTTGTTCTAACACTTGGCTTGCACTGTGGTACCAGGCTGAGAGTGGCGGCCCCTCCTCTTGCAATGGACACGCTTCCCCCGGATGCTGACCGGGCTCTTTCAGGTATGGCTCTAATGCGGCCGCGGAGGGCGGGCAAGATTCAAGGACCCCTCACGGCCCTCCAGCGGTTCAAAAGGAGATGCACGGGTCACAGAGCCTACGGGCTGGGGTGGCACACGGTGGCACAGGATGGGCTGGGGCCCTTTCCCGGGCTGGCGGAGGCCCCCTTTGGGTGGCTTTGCATCCTGCCTTTGGTCACAGCACAATGTTCAAACTGATAACGATCATAGCCTCGTGAATTTGAAACTCTTGTTCTTACAAAAACTATCTTTTAGTTTCAAAACTGAAATTATAGGCAGAACTTCAATGAACTAAGGAGAAGAAAAAGACAATGCTGAGACTGCTGAGCGGGGGGG